>JAFFSR010000213.1:4180000-4257500 GCA_017163975.1 Anastatus disparis | reverse complement strand
AAAACCTTGCCTCCTAAAAGATACTTGGTTTTCATTATTTTTTTCTACTTACACGTTGAAGACAGTAACCAAAAGATACGGTAGCCAGGCGACAAAGAAAAAAAAGAAATAATCTTTTCTTCAGGACAATTTAGTTTCAAGCATCACTAATAGTAAAAAGAGCCAAAGCGAATAAGATGACCCAGCTGTGCATCGAACTGTGTATCGTTCACTTCCGGCAAACCAATAATTCTCATCGATTTTCTACGTATCATCATTTTTATTTTTTAATTAACATTTATTTATTGAAAAAAATCAATCATTAACATTTACTATGGTAGAAAATTCATATATGAAGAGTCATCGAAAAGAATAGTAAAAATAATAAATTATGTAAGATAATAAAATATGTCAGAAAATAATATCTATCATATTTCTTTTAAGTACCCGAAACTCTTGAAAATCAGAACTTTAATAACATGTTTTGCCAAAAACGTAAAATACTCAATTTGTTTTATTTTTGATATTGATATTAAAAAATAATGAAATGCAAAAATAATGTTTTCAATAATTTTTATAATAATCATCAACAAAAAGATTTGAACTATAATATATTTATATGAATACAATTATTATAATTTCAATTATAATCGTGAACAGTACAAGGAAAAAAATATACTTATTAGTGCGGAACCAACAGAACAAAACTATAATTGTGAAGTACGTCTTCATATCAGGAATTACAATAAATTTATATTACTCAACGTAATTAATGTTTAGTATCTCTTAAAATTAATAACGGTAAGAGAAAATAAAAAAAATACTTAAATTTATATTGTGATGATCAATTAACTTTTATAATTAAAATTATTTCAAAAAATTATTATATAATTTTTCATTACTATCGTTTGATTTATGTATCCGTGAAAAATCTTCAAATTAAGGAGATGTAAAACGGACACTACACCTGTACTTATAAATATTCTTCCTTTCTATTTTATTGCTGAATTTTCAGAAAAGAAATGCATTAGCATGTAGTATCTACCATGATGATTATTTAGTTAAATTTTCAAATAAATTCATTTATTAATTTTCAAAATATTTGGATTCTTGTACAAAATTGAAAAATTTTATTATTTACGTTTTTCTTCTGTTAATAACAGTTTTCTTCAGTTATTAATAAACGAGTTCATCAAATATATTTCAAAAAGATTGAATAATTATTTTTTTTTATATAGCAAAATTTTTTTTTATCAGAAGACAACAGTTATTGACAGTTCTATTCTATTATCAATAGTTTTTTTCAGTTATAATCAGTTGTATCCATTAATGGCATGTCGGAGCTGCAGCAATCGAGTTTTGCTTTTTTTATTTTATCGATATCTTTTTAAATTCTTAAATTAAACAAATATAATGACTTGTCCGCACTAAAGTTATATTAGTACAATAATTTTTGTTAAAATAAAAAATCATTTGGACTTGTTATTTTTTTATGAGCTTGGATTAGAAATTAGATATCAAACTCGACAAACCTAACCTTAAAATACGATATATTGAAAGTTTTTATTATAACTTTGTATGTATAATATTTTGGTGGTTTTCTTGAGTTGTCCGCATTAGAGTTTAATCTTACAAATTTTTTCTTTTTAGCAAAAAAACTCAATTAAACGCATCGTTTATTCATAAGTTAAGATTGGAAATATTATTAGAAGGCGGACAGCTTCGTCATGCTCTTAAATATTCTTTTTTTTGTTGAAAATTGTAATTTATTAAGAAGACAACAGTTTTTACAGTTTTCTTCTGATTAAACTGTTATAAACAGTTTTCTTTAGTTATCAGAAAATATTTTGTTAGTGATTAATAAACATAACTGTTGATAACTGAACAAAACAGTAAATAACTATTGTTTTAAGTCTCAATCCGGTCACTTTTCTATAGTTCATAACTGTATTATATGTATATATATATATCCAAACTTATTTCAGTGAAAAATCACTGATTAATAGTGAATATTCACTGTTTGAATTAGTAAAAAGTAGATCACTGTGAATTAGTGAATATTGACTAATTGTTTTAGTGAAATACAGTACTAATTGAATCAGTGAAATCCCTGGTAGAAATGTGAACATAAAAAATTGTGTATACAAAAATTTAACGGGATGTCGGAGTTATTAGAATCGATTTTTGCTTTTGTTATCTGATTGATATCTCTTTAAATTGACTATTTAGACAAATATAATGACTTGTCCGCGCTGAAACTACATTTATTCAATCATTTTTGTTAAAAAAAAATCACTTAGACTTATTATTTTTTCATGAACTTTGATTGAAAATTAGATATCAAGCTCGATGAACCTAACCTCAAAATACTATAAATTGAAAGTTTGTTCATAACTTTTTATATGTAATATTTAAATAAATTTCTTGAGTTGTCCGCACTCAGGATTAATCTTATAAATTTTCTTTCTGTAGTGAGAGAATATGATTTAACGCACCGTTTACTCATGAACTTTGAATGAAAATATTATTGGGAGGGGATAACTACGATATTCTCAGGTTATTAGTAATAATACCAAAAAAAATTGCTATAAAATGTTAAAAAAAAGCGTTTCCATTTATACTGGTCATAAAATGGCAATATAAAGCATTTCAATTTCTATCAAAGATCAGCATTAAAAATGCAAAATTTAATTGTATAGTATTTTTTTCGGTATTTTGAAATTAAATCATTTTTATTGATAAATATTTTGTAAACTTCCTATTGATATTATAACACTTAACGAAACCGCATAAAAAATTTTTGACCGGACTAGAGCGCAAACCTTCACAGAACGCTTGTGCGGGATTCGATAATTTTATATATTTATAGTTTATTACCATAAAAATTTTTATGGTAATAAACAATTTATATTATTTTTAATTCTAAAATTGTCTTACTTGTATAAAATAATTAATTTTTATTACCAAATTTTTTTTATATTTTTAATTTTTTTGTACAAAATTATTTAATTATATAAAAAAAATTAATTTTTTACTAGTAAATAAATTTTTTTATATAATTTACATTTAAATTTCTTACTAAAAAAATAATTAAGAAAATTGTCTATTAATTTTTTTTTTTTTCAAAATAAATTTCATTTTTTTAATACAAAAAAATAATTGTATTTGATTTTGCATAGGAAAAATAATTTACGGATTAATTTACTTCTATATTTGTTAATAATTTAATTTTATCTTTCATTAAAAAAATTGTTTTTTATGTGTTTAAAAAGATTAAATTTATTTATTTCTTTATTTTGTCATTATTATTTAATTTTTTTTCAAAACAAATTTCATTTTTTTCATACAAAAACATAATTGTATTTGATTTTGCATAAGAAAAATAATTTACTAATTAATTTACTTTTATAAATTTCATTTTTCTTTTATGAAAAAAATTGTTTTTTATATGAAAATAATTATGTTTAAAAAGATTAAATTTATTTATTTTTTTATTTTGTCATTAATTATTAAAGGTAATGTAAGAGATCATTTTTGTCCTAAAATTACAAAATAAATATTTATCTAAAACGGAGGTTTATCAAAATGTCTACCTTACCGACGCATACTTATTAATTAAAGAACATTTACTGATTAACAGTGAAATTTACTAATTCACAGTGAAATACTTTGTCACTGGTAACATTAGTGAAAATTTCACTGAAATAAATTTAGAGAGTTTCTATGCGCCCGCGCTTGTGTGTGTGTTGTATCGAAAATTTTTAGGAAAATATCTTGTAAGAATAGAACAAAAAGCAGGATTTGGATGTTCTCAATTTTTTCCTTCTTTACCAGTGCTTAGCCACAAAGTCTGCTGGTGTATCATTCAGAAGCCAAGAACGTGATATACGATAACAGTTGCAGATATTCGATATTCCTCGTATTTTTACGGTTTTTTTGCAAGCCTTTTGTTTCTTTTATACATATTCTTTAAACGTGTGTATATATATATATATATATATATATATATATATATATATATACATACTTATAGATAATATAAAGTAAATACGTAAACTATGAGAATACTAGTAATGTAGAAATGGAAGAAAAAAATACAGCGTACACACAACGCTATAGAGGACGGAAGGGTCTCTATGTACAGCTAGATTTTATTTCCTAGTGCTTTACCAATAAATCCTATAATATACTAAATATTCTTGGTCCTCTGATTTATGAATTTTATCGGCTTTTGGTCATTCCTTACCTATAAAAATAATGAATGTCAAAGTTCGATGTGTGTTTACTCGAAAAAGGTGAACAACCTCTGTAGAAATCTTAGAAAACTTATAACAAACTTTTATATATTTATATTTTACCATTTGTTCATTGTATTTGCAAATTATTTATTTATATGTGTATATGTATATATATATATATATATATATATATATATATATATATATATATGTGTGTGTATTTATGTCCTCGTAAGCCGTATTCGTATCAGTATATAAAGAGCATGCTAAATTTGTATTGGCATCGCACATGTTTTAGACGCGCTCCTCGACTCTTTACCAGATTTTTATGTCCTCCTAAGACATGTTGAAACTCAATATGTCTCAGGAGAAATCAATATGGCATCACCGATCCTACTATATTTCGTTCAATTTGTCAAAGAGCAATCATATTGGACGTAAGTTAGTAAAAAAAAAATGAATCTCGATCAATGTTTGCCGCTTGAGCAGAAATCTACGAAGCACGCCCTCGGCAATTTCAGCTCAAGCGACAAACATTGTTCTCGATTCATATTCCACCTGAATACGGCCAAAGGACATATATAACTAATATATATATATATATATATATATATATATATATATATATATATATATATATATGTATATATATATATTTTCATCTATAATTTAAAACATATCCTCTTCTTTTTTTGCACATATAATACAAAAAAAAAAATATATCTATCTATCTATCTAAAATCAAATTTTTGATGATTTTTATTTTTACCTTTTATTTATCTATTTTAAATTTGAAAAAGTCTACCTTGATTTCTAATTAAATTACTAATAGAAACTTTCACAATCTTGATAACTACAAAAGTTCAAAAAAAGAATTACGTCCAAATTCAAATTTTAAAATATGCATCAATGAAAATGTGAATATTTTATATTTTGAAATTCAAAATTATGAAAAATTATATATGTGCCACATGAACCATTTATAATTAATTTTTTAAATGAATAAATATACAAATAATTTCCAGACTGTTTTCTCAATGTGTTAATCAAATTAAGTATCAATTGAAATACAATAAAAATAAATATTAAGAATCGAAAAGATTGCTTTGACTCGATGATATTTTTTAGATAGAAGTTGTAAATAATGTATGTTGATAATCAAAACAATGTAAGCAAAATAAAATATTGTTTTATTAAAGAAAAAAAATAATAATAGTTTTGTCACGATGAAAAGAAAATTCTAATGTTCTGGTGAGTTGGAAAGTTGGATTTCCTGTTGCCGACGGAAGAAGTATTGCAACGTATGTATGTATGTACAAATGTTAGAAATAGAGATTTAGCGGACGCTCAATAATAGTCATCAATTCAGTTGTTATCGCACGAATCACTCCAATGCAAATTTGCGGTTGAATGTAGTTTTTTTCTTTTGGCACTGTTCTGTATACTGTTAGGAATATTTCCTTTCTATATTGCTTTAATAACATTTATATGCATGCATTAAAAGAATTGAAAAACCGTGAATTTTTTGCCACTTTATATATATATATATATATATATATATGGTTTGCAGTTTCTTTTTGTATTTTCGTCAATAAATTTTGCATCGTGTGTAAAAATATATGAAAAAAATTGAAGTAAATCAATTTTTTTATATTCTCTGCAGATAGCGTACTTACCATGCATTGACTTACTGAAATCCCACGCATCAGCAATTGCCAATTTTTCAATATTGAAAGAAATATACTTCAAAAATGAACAAAAAGTTACTTTCGATTTCCGTAATAATGAATGTAACAGAGAAAAAGATTGCAGTGAAAAAAAATCTGATATATATAATAAATAATAAGTAAAATCATCAAACTTATCTAAAAAAAAGTATTATTTCATTTCTTTGTTAGAAAGTTGTTCAATAATATAAAATTAGTTTTGACATATAAAAATGGAAGAAATTAACACAAACTATAACATAAAATCTTACAAATAATACGTCCTTATAATATATCAACATTTACATCTGTATAATTTTTCAAGTAAGGTTTGGATGACAGGTTTTTTCTATTAGCTTAATTATAAGATTTAATTTAAAAAAATTAAGCAGGTTGTATGAATTTAAGATATAAAAATAGAGTAGTAGCTAGCCTTACACGTATAATACTCCATCATATTCTGATTATAACGATATGCTGTGCTAAGATCCATGATCACTGGCAATGAATGCAGCGCGGGCCCCTCTACGAGGCCCGCTCCGCTCTAAACAGCTGCTGATTCTATCACTTTCTCTTCTTTCTACTATTTTTTGTTACAGCTTCAGATTTTGGTATTCGCGATGATGGGGTTAGTGTTGCCTTCTATCTATCCGCTTAAGAGCTTTCAGATTTTCTGCTGCAGGCAATGGTGGCACGCAGCAACGATTGTCATCAAGCCACATCTTTGTGTTAGCGAGCGCATCAAAGTACAAACAAACCACCAAAGAAGAAGAGCAGGGAAAAAGGTAACACTGATTAGTTTCACTATCGCACACACGATGAATTTTCTCGCTTGACTTAACTTTTCGCGTAGCTGCAGCGACGGCAGATGATAAATTGTATAACACACAGCTGAGAATCAGAAAAGCCGCACACGGGCGAATCGAGCTTTTTGACTGTCCGCACGTGACTTTTGGCTCAATTTCGCAGCTCGTGGCGCGCAATAGCAATTTCTTATTCGGATCGTCGGGGCTGCCGGTGTCACTTATTCTACCGATCCCAAATGGTGATCTTTCTTTCTATCTTATTCTCTTTCTATCTCTTTCTCTCACTCACACACACTCTCTCTTTATCTTTCTCTCGTTTTCCTTGTATCTTACTCTCATCCACCGGATTATCTTTGTTTATCCCCACGCTATTAGCTTATGTACCGCCCATCAGCATCCCTCGCGCAAAAGCAGCCCCCTATTGGTTGGAGAGGCGGTGCAACGCTGGCAATTTAAAGGGGTTGCTACGGTGACGACGCTTTAACTACGATCGCCAAAAACAGGGATGCAAACAGTGGCAGCTAGGATTAACCTCGTTACTCCTGCCATCGCAAGTGTGCTTGCTCTACGCGCTTTTTCTCGTCTTTCGGAATCTGGCCAAAGCTTATTGCGCGCAAAATCACGCGGAAGTTGGATCGTGCCAATGATAACTTATTTATAAAATCAGGTCTTGCAAAAGCCTATATTTTTCATTAATTATTCTGTGATCTTGATCTTTGTGGAGCTTGATTGCTAATGATAACGAAATTAAAACTATTGCTTTTTTGTGTCAGTAATCTTTAAAGAAGGTTATCTCAGTACTTGGCTATTGCTAGTGCTAATGCTTACTATAGCAGACTCGCGAATTGATGACTTATTAGGTCATCCTAGTTATAACTGCTGTGTCTCGTGAAACAGCTCTGACTCGACTAATTGGATATTGCTTCTATCACCGCAACCACTCCAACAAGTTAAGTTCGCCATCTCACTTTTTCACTTGTCATTTTAGAACTAAAGCGCAAGAAATACATATTCATACAAAGGGAGTCTGTGCTCTCAGTTAAAAGGAGCCCGTAAATAAGCAAGCGTAAAAGAGAAAGATAAAGAAGAGAAAGAGAGAAAAAGATCGGGTGGATCGCCCGGAAGGTGTGGTCAGCGCCGGTGGGACTGTTGACGACTCGCGAATCTCACAAGGGCCAGTTTACATTCAAGTACATTCGCATAAGATAAATAAGTAGACATCGTCACTCTGAAGTACAAAACAAGTGCACCACGTTTTTATATACAAACATGTGTGTATACATATACTTTTCTTCTTAGACTCACTCTTGTGTTCCGTACAGCGATACGGGCCACGCATACACTATCTGCGTGTGTCACTCCTCACTTCTCTTTACACTGTGACATTAGATGCGTCAAATTTCAAGAATTATATATGTATATATATATATATATATATATATATATATATATATATATATAAATGCATAATTATTCTGTCAGATATTTTCTTCACGCAATGCAATGTAAACCGTTATTCTATATCTAGATATACATACATGTAGGTTATTAATATATATATGTATATATGTATGTATGTATGCATGTATACTGTTTCGATTGGATCGACCAATGTCTCCTTCGTGATTAGCTTTATACGTTCAACATATATATTTATGGTAGGGAGAATTACATCATATTAAAAAACCTTGCACAGAAATCTTATTATTTGAACAAAAATCGATGACAAACCTCTATATCACATAAACATCATCTATTACTGTATCAATAAAATATTATGTACATTAATAATTAGAAAAAAAATTGTCATGCGTATACGTGAATAAAAGCAATAATTTGTTTTATGTAAAATTATCAATCTAGTGGATTTATTTATAATTTCACTAAAAATTACAACCAATAATAAAAAAAAATAAGCTATGCACTTCAAAAAGTGCATCGCTAAGAAAATTTACATTTTGTTAATGAAAGTACATATCTATTCATTATTATATAACAAACATAAAATATTTTCCAATTGATAACTAACTATTTATTTGAATAAAAAACCCTACTAAAAAGTTTATTAGTATTTGATAAATTAAATTTTAGAAATGATAAATTGAAAATTTTGAGTACTTTTAAAATATTTGATGACCATTACTTTATGAATATGATTAATGATGTTTCAATATCAATTATCGCACCCTTACTATGAATAATTAATAATCAAGGTTTCTCGTGTCAAGCAGGGACACTAGTCCAGGCGCTAGATAATAGTCGTCGTAGCAAAGTCGTGTTCGCCTCGGTTATCTTGGCTTATTTTATGTATTTTAACCCACTAGTTTCAGAAAACGAGGGTACTTTTTTAAAAAATGCCACCATCTTTGATTATTAACAAATTTTAGCAAAAATGCAAAAATCACAATGTAAAACAAACAATTTTACTTGACTTACTCTGAATCATATATTAATTTTGAATTATTGAATTGAAATTTTATTATTAATCATATTAAAAAATATTATGTGTTAATAAACAGTATTGTTTATTAACAATTTTGATTATGAAAAATAGAAATTTCATATAATTTTTCAAAATCTACGTTTATTTATTATATTGTTTGAAATATAACAATAATAAATATTTTTCAAAAATATTTTTAAAAAATGCATTTTTTATAACAATTAAATTATAATATTTATAAATTTCAAGATTTACAAATTTAGAAAAAAACGAATATATGTCAATATGCAACTATGTATAATTTAATATATAATGAATACATATATATTACAATGAATATTTCGATACCTTTTAGTAAATAAAAATTAAATTTTTTGTCGATCATAAAAAAATTAGATTATATTTCATGCCCTAAGCTATCAAGGTTTAACTTGTTTATTAAAACATGCTTTAACTTCTTTATAACAATCACTTAAGCGAACGCTGTTGAACTTCAATCATGCGATCTTCTCTACACTCTAGCTAAAAAAATAGTATAAAGAGGAATTAATGTGGTTGATTCTAGGTTACAATCTTGTTTTGAGAGGACTCACTGTGACGATAGGAACACCATCGCTATCAAAATCGTATTTGAGTTAATTGTTATCTTTTGAGACATTTTAAACTCGATTAAAATGTTTTTTCCACGTACAATAAATTCTTAATTTTATTTACGAAGAAAATTCAATATTGAAATTGATTAAATAAAGCTGTAGTTTGTAGAGAAAAATTAAAATTAGTTCATATAATCGCTGCATCGTGTTTAAATTTTCTCTACAAGCTATTCGTTCATCTTTATTTATTAATGCATAAAACTTAATTCAAAATAATCTTTAAGAGGAGGTCACGTATCTCTGTCTTTTTCTAATCAAAGAATTGAGTTTTTTACAGAAACTAATAACTTTAGCAAAAAATGAAGAGAAAGCCGCATCTCGTATCAAAAAAAGCAATATTTTCTTTGACAAGAAAGAATTAATTTTATTGCTTCGTTTTCAAGAAAACCTTGAAAAACTTAAATCATAGAGGTTAGGGTAGACAATTTGGTTTTTCAAGGTTTTCTTGAAAACGAAGCAATAAAATAAATTTTTTCTTATCAAAGAAAATGTTTCTTTTTTTGATACAAGATGCGGCTTTCTCTTCATCTTTTGATAAAGTTATTAGTTTTTGTGAAAAAATCATTTCTTTGATTAGAAAAGGACAGAGATACGTGACCTCCTCTTAACGCTTATTATACGTGGGAAACTCTAATTATATTCATTCAAATACATTAACAGGTAAATATGTTCGTAACAAATTTTTCGTAGCGCTGTAATCGACTACAAGTTGTGCGAGAAGTTGGGAGCCCTCTTAAGAGGAGGCCGTATAGTTCTGTCCTTGTTTAATCTAAATTTTCGTTATTATGACTAAATTAAATATTTCTATACAAAAGTAAGGGCAGAGCCCAATAGATTTAAGGATGAGCAGACGATTCTATTCTACACTGAGAAAAATGTCTACACAAAGTTTACTACAAACATATATAAAATTACTATTTAACATAATAATGCTGTGAAATACTCGCTTTGTAAGAAAGATTACTATTTTATATAGTAAAATTTGATTGAGCTGATAATATATAGAAAAAAATTTTTAGTCGTTTATTTTTTATTTCGAATTATTTTTAACTTACTTATTACATGCTTAAGACTACGGAAGTTCGGTTGGTTTTCATTTTGTAGTTTACAAATTACTTTTTCAATTTCTAAAATTTTTTGAATTTTTAAATTTTCCACCATTTATTATAATCCGTAGAATGGTGGAAAATTAAAAAATCTGAAAAATTTTACATATTGAAAGAGTAATTTGTAAACTCAAAAATAAAACCTAACCTAAAATCCGAAGTCACCTTAACAATTTTTTTTAATTTTTAAATTATTTTTTTTTATTTATTAGATTAATTTAAATAATATTTGAAAGAAAACTCAGATAAATATTCTTACCTTTGTTGGAATCGAACCGCCGATCGCGAGGACGTGAAGCGTGAACGTTACCGACTGCGCCATGCTAACATATTACGCAATATACTTCGAATCGTCTTCATATATTATAGAGGATACTTTGAATTTAGTTAAAAATTTTGAGGTCAAGTTTTCGAATTAAACATCAGACGAATCGGATATACTATATAAAATAAAACTTTTTACGTTCCAAGGACTTTATGCTTTTCGATTTTACATTATTATTTACTATCAGGGCAGTAATTTTTGGTATCTTTATAGATAAAATTAATAGATTAATCAACAAAATTTACTAACTTATGTAGTAAAAATTATTTTTACAATTTTTACTATATTATCCCATATGGAAAAAATTTTTGGATATAATTGTAAATAACTGTTAATAACTGTAAATAAATGTAAATAAATGTAAATAACTGTAAATAACTGTAGAAAAGTGTTAAAAAATGTGGGAATTGAGACATAAATAACAGTTATTTACAATTATTTACAATTATTTACTGTTATTTACACTTATTTACAGTTATTAACTGTTATTTACACTTATTAACTGTTATTTACACTTATTTGCAGTTATTTATATTTATTTACAGTTATTTACATTTATTCACTTTTTTCACAATTATTTACAGTTATTTATGATTATTTATAGTTTTTTACAACTATTTGCAGTTATTTACATTTTCGAAAATTATCACAAATTTATTCAATAATTTTATATATAGGCGAAAATTTTTAAAAATGTGAATAACTGTAAATAATTGTAAAAAACTATGGAAAATTGTAAATAGTTGTAAATAATTATAAATAACTGTAAATAACTGTAAAAAACTGTAAATAACTGTAAATAACTATAAATAATTGTAAATAATTATTAATAACATTAAATTATCCACTAATTCAAAAATTTTTGAAAATGTAAATAACTGTAAATAATTATGAATAACTGTAAATAATTATGAATAATTGTAAATAATTATAAAAAACTGTAAATAATTGTAAATAATTGTAAATAACTGTAAATAACAGTTAATAGCAGTTAATAACTGTAAATAACTGTAAATAATAGTAATTAATAATAAATAATAGTAAATAACTGTAAATAACTATTATTTATGTCTCAATTCCTACATTTTTTAACAGTTATTTACAATTATTTACTATTATTTACAGTTTTTCACATAAATTATTTCCATATGGGGTGTAGCAATTTTTGTTGAATATCAATACTAATTTTTCATGTGTTTTCTAGTAAAAAATATTACATACATAAGAATTATTTGTCGAAATGAAGTAATGTTTCTCATAAAACGAGTACGTCACAACGTTACTATATTATATTAGTTATATATGTCCTTTAGCCGTATTCAGGTGGAATATGAATCGAGGACAATGTTTGTCGCTTGAGCTGAAATTGCCGAGGGCGCGCAAAGCGCGCCCGAGGTAGATTTTTGCTCAAGCGGCAAACAATGTTCGAGATTCAGATTCCACCTGAATAAACGGCCAAAGGACATAGATGATTTTATGTCCGAAGTAGGCCATATGAGGAACTATAACTTATTAGTTGAAAATATTAATCTTTTTTTCAATACTTTTAAAATTAAATTTAAGTTCTATTGATTTTTTCTTTTGTTTCTTAGATTGACATTTTGTAATGACTATAGCTGCTGTCGAAGCGCGAGTTATTTTTTTCACTAACCTTCGTTCAATATGATTATTATATGAGACTCTTTGACATATTGAACGAAACATAGTAGGATCGGTGATGCCATATTGATTTCTCCTGAGACATATTGAATCTAAATATGTCTCAGGAAGATATATAAATCTTGCAAAAAGTCGAGGAGTGCGTCTGAGACATATGGGATGCCAATACAAATTTAGCATGCTCTTTACATACTGGCACGAATACGGCCAACGAGGACATAAAGTAATTTTACATATTTTTGCAGTAAACTTTATCCAGACATTTTTCTCAGTGTATATAAAAATATAAAATTTTCATTAGTTTTCGAGTGAAGTCTAATGAAAATAAACTAATGAAAATTTTATATTTTTTCATAGAATAGAATCGTCTGTTCAGCCCTAAATCTATTGGGCTCCACCCTTACTTTTGTATAAAAATATTTAGTTTAGTAATTATAACGAAAATTTAGATTAGACAAGGACAGAACTATACGGTCGCCTCTTAAGGGCATGTATGCCCTCTACTATACCGGCGCAATTTCTAGAATCGAAGAATTCACTTTGTAAAAAACTAAGCGCCAGAATGAATTTTCCTTTTACAGGTCACTTTATTTTGAGATAATAAAGCGCGAAAAATAGAAAAAAAAACTCAGAAAAATAGTGAATTTCTCTAATAAAAGGTTTTTCTAATTTTCGTCTTTATTATCTCAAAATAGAATGACTTGTAAAAGGAAAATTCATTGATTATCAAGTGGATGCATACGGTCAATTATACGGGCCGAATTTTCAGAATCGAAGAATTCACTTTGTAAAAAAATCTAAGCAGCAGAATGAATTTTACTTTTACAGGTCAATCTATTTTAAGATAATAAAGGGCAAAAAATAGAAAAATCTCAAAAATACAGAAAAAAATTTTTCGACTTTTCAAAATCTACTATTTTTGAAAATCTTTTCTAAGGATTCGAATTTCCTTCTAAGGATCATTCTATTTCATGAAAATGTACAGCGGAAAACTCGAATTACTTACAATTTCGGAAAAAAGAAATTATTTTCATATTATTTTTCTCAAAATAATATGAAAATAATTACGTACACGTTTACATTGTCTTCCCTTCTCCCTTCTTACTTTGTTTACTGTATCTCACGCATATACAACAGAAAGTAAAATATTTTTTTATTCTTTTTTTTTATAGTGAAAAATCATACAAATTTTATGGGTATAGAAATAATGTATTCTAAATTTGCGATGCATACATATATAAATATTCCTACTGAAAATAGTCACTTGATAGTCAAATGAGATTTCAAGTGATTCTCAAGTGTTAATCATGCCAAAATTTCAAGTGATTATCAAGTGATTATCAAGTAATTATCATATGATTGTCAAATGATTATTAATAAAAATTTATTTCGTGAATATCTAAAATTGTAATAGAAATAAAAATAAAATGAAATCATACAGAAAAATTATACAATTCATTTAATTTGAATATTGAATAAATATTACATAAAATGTCCCTACTAAAAAATATGAGTTCTCATGCTGAAATCTTATTTGACAATATTTTTATTTTGGTATTTTTGAAATCATCAATTGGAGGCTATTTTTAAAAAATTAAGACTTGAAAAAATTTGTTGAAAATTTGAATTTATAACAATTTTTTAAGAGGCGGCCGTATAGCTCTGTCCTTGTCTAATCTAAATTTTCGTTATTATCAATAAATTAAATATTATTGTACAAAAATAAGGGTGTAGCCCAATAGATTTTAAGAGGCGGTCGGGTCTATTCGCCGCTACATATAGGGTGGCGCTGCGGTCAGGTGAGAGAAATCTATTAAATATTTTTTATACAGCTATTTACAATTTTCTGAGACGACAATATACTTTTAATATTGTCATTTCCTCTAGCCATCTATATGTAGAATAATTATTAATACTTATCTTGTTTGAAAAGTCTGAAATATTGTTATAAAGCGAAAAATGCGATGCAACGTAGGACCGATGTAAACATGCGTGCACCTTCCCTTAGTGCGACAGAGAGAGCAATACTAAAGAATGATGTATGCTAATGTTTACGTCGGCTCTACCTCGCGCCGCATTTTTCGCTTTATAACAATATTTTAGACTTTTCAAACAAAATTAATATTAATAATTATTCTACATATATATGGCTAGAGGAAATGACAAGATTAAAAGTATATTATTGTTTCAGTAAATTTTAAATTGCTATATAAAAAACATTTTATTTTTTTCTCTCACCTGACCGCAGCGCCACCAAGCGGCAAATGGTTCCGACCGCCTCTTAAGACAAGCAAACGATCCTATTCTATGAAAAAATATAAAATTTTGATTAGTTTTTGAGTGAGGTCTGAAATGGAATAACAGTTATCAAATTCCATTGTTTTTTCCGTTTCAGACCTCACTCAAAAACTAATCAAAATTTTATATTTTTTCATAGAATAGGATCGTTTGCTCGTCCTGAAATCTATTGGGCTATACTCTTACTTTTGTATAAGGCTGATTCCATTTCAAATCGAACAGTCAGTATACACTCAAGTCACCAATTACTGCGCTAATGGAGTATGTTATTCTACCCTAAAAATAAGGGTATACGTATTTTTTTATTTTGCTGAAATATCAAAATTGCATCAGATATGCACTTTTGAAAATTGCATACAAAAACTAAATGTTAAAACTGAAAATGTTGAGAATAACTTTAGAGAGCTATCGTTTTACCAATTTCCAATGAATTTTGATAAACCTTTTTTTATTTTATTTCGTTTTGAGCCCTCTTCAACTCCGTGCAAGAAATTTAAAAAAAAAACTAAAAAATGACTGAGATATATGCATTTTACCAAAAAATGCACTTTTTATGCACATGCATTTTTCTCGAAAAAGCCATTTTTTTTTTGCTGAAATTTTTTTTGCTGATAGAGGACCAAAATACCTATCTAATAGTACTTGTTTGATCCCGGCTTTTTTGGTTTGGAGCGAGAAAAAAATTCACAAATTTTGTTGGTGAAAAATGCTTGTATATACGTTCGGAAGTCTTAAGCAGTCTGCATTCAAACACTGTCGTATGCTTGGCTAATCATTTGTTTACATTTGTATGCATGTATATAGCATCAATAGTGATATATATATATATATATATATATATATATATATATATATATATATATATATATATATATATATATGTAAATTCGTAATATAAAAATAAATATTTAAACATGAAAAAAAAAATTCTATTCGTGTATATCTATATTATGTATGTTTCGATGTACAAACAATAGGAGGCTAACTCATGGACAAATACATCGCGCAACCAAAACAGCATATTAGAACTGTTATATAGAAGCTAGTTATTTTTACGGCTGCTTTGAAAGGTGCTTCTCGGGCTTGTGAAAAATTCAACAAAATTGTGAAATAACAATGTCCGAAATTTACTCTTCTAAAAGAATTTCATGTCCCGATTTTTTTCAAATGCATAAAAAGGTAGTTTATATGAGCAGTAATTCACGTTTTAGACCGTTGGAAGATTTAGCCATTAATTTGGCACAGCTTCATCCAGATTTAAATATATTGCCATCTACTAATGTATGTAAAAATTGCCATAAACGCATATCAAAAATGATTTTAAGTGATCTTGAGTCTATATCTGAAAATGAAATCACTGAACTTTTTAGCGGAAGAGATGATGATTTTATTCCGAAGACACCCGAACGAATAGAGGAATTAAACGAGAGTATTAATTCAGTTTTACCTGAATGCATCTCACCCCTAAAAAGAAAAACTGCAATACCTGAAAATTTTAGAGGAAATTACGTATCTAAAAAGAAAAAATCCTTAATTTCAGCTTTTTCTGCTACTGTTGGAAGTAAATTAGAAGATGCGTATGGCATTTCAGTTGAATCAATAGAATCGGACGAAAATTCCACTGAAAACTATTGGAATGAATTTTTAGAAAATTTTAAATTGGCTTTAGAAAAATGCTCTTCTATTTCGGAGAAAATAAAACTTCTAACTCTACTACCTTCAAAATTAAGCAAAATAAAAGTTAGCTCACTATTCCCGAATATAAGCGAGTATATGATAAATAAATCAAGAAATCTCGTGAAAAATAAAGGAGTCTATTCGGAGCCAGATTTATATACTGGTCATCCTATTGATGAAAGCACAAAAAATATCGTTATGGAATATTTTCATGAAGAATCGATACAAAATGCTGACGATTTTATAAATTGGGTTCAAAGTTACACCAATGCAATAAAAATCATTTTACTACCAATAAATGAGATTGAAAGATTTAGAAAAAAGAAAAATATTGAATGGAGTGGGGTTTCTAAATATAATGGAATTCAAAAAAGTCATATGTGGTTAAAAAAACTTGGGGAATTAAAATCACATATATTTATTGGCAGGACAGCTATACATGCACTAAATGAAATGAAAAACAAGAAAAAAAAAGCCAAGTGTCGTGAGACTACATTTAAAACTAAAAATAATAAGCGCAAAAATTAAAAAAAATAATTATCTATAATTATTTTTTTGACGCATCCCAACAGTGAGAGGCAAGGGAACTCACTCTAAAAAAGCACCCTGAAGGAACAGAATCCTTCTACGTCCACGTCGTTGTTCCTGGATAATGCTAAACGAAGGATAATATTTAAATGTCGACTGCTTAAGACTTCCGAACGTATATACAAGCATTTTTCACCAACAAAATTTGTGAATTTTTTTCTCGCTCCAAACCAAAAAAGCCGGGATCAAACAAGTACTATTAGATAGGTATTTTGGTCCTCTATCAGCGAAAAAAATTTCAGCAAAAAAAAAAATGGCCTTTTCGAGAAAAATGCATGTGCATAAAAAGTGCATTTTTTGGTAAAATGCATATATCTCAGTCATTTTTTAGTTTTTTTTAAAATTTCTTGCACGGAGTTAAAGAGGGCTCAAAACGAAATAAAATAAAAAAAGGTTTATCAAAATTCATTGGAAATTGGTAAAACGATAGCTCTCTAAAGTTATTCTCAACATTTTCAGTTTTAACATTTAGTTTTTGTATGCAATTTTCAAAAGTGCATATCTGATGCAATTTTAATATTTCAGCAAAATAAAAAATTTCAAAGTTAGAGCAAAATCCGTGATCCGGAGATGTGATACTCTCCTAGTAAGTTAACAGTTATGAAATCTTTCTCTCAGTGTACAACCATTATTCGAAGCGATTCAATTGTAATTTATAAAATTGTGAATTTGGGTGATCCATTCCGTTTCTTTTCGTAGTATTAAAAATAAAAGCAATATAATCTGATTTAAAAAAAAAATATCTAAATAATATACCTTTATTAGAAAAGTAATTATAATTTATATTTATTTCAGACCGTTCCGATTTTATGTATACCAGTGTAGGATCATATCAATAAATATGAATACGACTCCTTCAAATCCTTTATGAATTTCTAGTTTTTTAAAGAGTTATTTTTTTAATAGTTCAATATAAGTAGGATTTATAAAATGGAATATAATTGAGAATGTAATTAAATAATTAATATTCCATACTATGTAAATTGCTATGCTTTCTTTTGAACTTTTATTAACCATCATTAATATTCTGAAATAGTTGGGAAATGCATACGCTATCTCTAGTTTCAATATTTGGAAATGTCCAGTTGAAACTCGGAATAATGATAATTTTAATAATATACATTAGTATTTTTCAAGAGTGCAAATTATTATTTTTACTAACTAAAAATGTTAGTTTTTATTAAAAATTCGGTGAAAAAATTAATATATTATGAAATTCTATTTGTTGTACTTTTTTTTAATTTTTATGAACCATTACTAACGGGGTTATTCTTTTATGAACTGTAAATAGTAAATACGATCTAGTGAAATCATTCAAGTTCTTTATAAATATACGGAGAACTTAAAAATGAATCTACCCCGTAAAAAAATTACATTGAAATCAATGATGAATTATTGCTATATTGCAAGTAGTTTGCTGGTATTTCAGGCTCAAAAATTTCCTAATGTCTAAGATATTTTTTGACATTAGGAAATTTTTTAATTTAAAAATGATTAAATAAAGTAGGTTATATCACAGTATAATTTAAATTAATTGAGATGAACTAAAAAATCTCCTAATTTTATAAAATCTCTATGATTTATTATATTTAATTTCAAAATGAATTTATAGCTTTATCATATTAATTGTTGGTGCTATTTCCACTATCAAACAATCCAAAGGTATGCTAAAATATTTCAAGAGCTTAAAAAATTTAATAATACGTATATTTTTTATAAGTTAAAAATCGTTACTGAAAATCTTAAATAATTTTCCCAATATTTCATCAAGGATCTTCATAAGTCATCAAACTTCTTACAAGATCGTAATAATTCATCTCGATTTACTTTAGTTCGTAAATTTTCATAAATCTTTTAATCAATGTACCAATTTGTCTCACCCAGGAAACATAAAAAATTTCATAGATTCATAAGCATTTATTTACCTCTAATTCATTAAATATTTGTAAACTGATGAAAGATTTACCATATTTATAAAAAGTTTTTTACAATACGATCCGGAAGGTTGCTCCTGAAAACTTGACAGTTCAGTTGAAATATGAAGCGATCTTAATTGTTCATTAATGATTAATACAATGAAATTCTGGATTCTATTTCTCAATGAAACTTGATGGATCGGAAAAGTCCTGAAGGTATCAACAACAATCATAACAATTTTCTTCATAAAGGTTCAAAAAGGGTCATTATAGACCGGTACCAAAAACCGGAAAGAATCAGAAAGGTTTATTTCCATCCGGATCTTTCCGAACGTTAATGAACATTTTAACCAGGGCTGTACCGGCCAGTATAGTAGAGCGTAGGTCGAATTTTTAGAATCGAAGAATTTACTTTGTAAAAAAACTAAGCATCAGAATTAATATTCCTTGTACAGGTCACTCTGTTTTGAGATAATAAAAAGCGGAAAAAAAGAAAACCTCAGAAATTAAGAACGGAATTTCTCGATTTTTAACAATTCACTATTTTTGTAAAATTCACTATTTTTTGAGGTTTTTCTATTTTTCACCCTTTATCATCTTAAAATAAAATGACCTGTAGAAGGAAAATTCATTCTGATGCTTAGTTTTTTTACAAGGTGAATTCTTCGATTCTAGAAATTTGGCCGGTATAGTAGAGCGTATGCATGTTCTTAAAAAAGAGCTGTGTATT
The DNA here is from genome assembly GCA_017163975.1 of Anastatus disparis. Taxonomy (NCBI): domain Eukaryota; kingdom Metazoa; phylum Arthropoda; class Insecta; order Hymenoptera; family Eupelmidae; genus Anastatus; species Anastatus disparis. The sequence continues at coordinate 4,237,376 of JAFFSR010000213.1, read as the reverse complement.
ATTTGTTAAAAAGATTAAGTTAATATAAAGTTATCAAGTACTGAAAATGGAAGAGACCGTATTAAATATGCTGCTAATTTGAGGAAAGATGTTTAAGCTTTGAAATGTCTTGTTTTGTATACACTTTCATTACAACTAATCATATAAGCTAATTATAAAATAATTATAATTATTTGTTTCAAATAAAAAAATTGTTAATTTTGAATTAAATATTTTTTATTATATTCATGTCTAAATTTATGTCTATTGAGATTGAATATTCTTTTAAAATTTTTTCCGCAAATTTTACATAAAAATATAATTTTATTATTATGTTCTTGTACACTGAAAAAAATAGAATCTAGGAGTAAGAGGAAAAATCTATTTGATTCTTAGTTCTTGAATCAAATAAAAATCTAGTTGTACCTAATAACTATAATCAAGATGAATATTCATCATATTAAAGTTTAGTTGCTTCAAAAATATTTCTGCTAGGTGGTAGCAGAATATCTATTAGAAGGAAGTCGATATCATTGAAGCAGATTTTCCTCTAGAGTCAAGCGGGATTCTACTATGGCTTAAAACAAAACGAAAATCTTCTACCACCAAGCGGATTCTCATTGGTTCTAGATTCTATTTTTTTCAGTGTACATGTCTTAAAAAATGTTTTCGATATTTAAAAATTTTTGAGCATTTATTACATGTCTTATTACATATTTCATTTTGTTGATGTCTTTGTAAATTCAAAATTTTTGTAAATTTTTATCACACTTAGTACATTGAAATTTATTTTTAAATATGGTTTTGTATATGAATAAACAGATTTAAGGGGATGTAAAATACCGACATTACAGTTTTTCAAATTTTCTATATTTAATCCAAATTTTTTAAAATGTCCCTATTACTGTCTTCTATTTTAATTAATAAAAAGCACAACATAGAAATATTTTGGAAATTTTTTAAATAAAGATTAAAAATTCGAAAAACTGCGACGTCGGTAACTATTACATCACCTTAATATAAAAAAATTATTGAAATTGATAAATAATTATTAAAATTAATAGAAAAATTTGTAAGTTCAAGATAGGGTACGGCGAGGCAGTAGCGGCACCTTAACTTTGACGATTTCTATTAACTATCAAAACTATTTAATAATCTAAGCAATGGAAAACATAGCTAAACTCATTAAGAAATAATATATCTTATTTAAAAATTTTATTTTGAAGTATATGTTATTGTAATAGATCAAAATAAAAAATTTTCAAAAATGCTCTCAGTGCCCCTCAGTGCAAAAATAGCACACTCATCAAGCATCTTTTTCTTCGAAATAAGTCGGTAACAAATCAGGGTGTCTAAATTGGCGGGATATTTGACATAATGAATAAAATATTTTTTAGTTTTTTTTTAAGTTTAATGCAAAAAACAAAGATTAAACTAATACAAATAAATATATTATAGTTTTTTTAAGTTTAACACAAAGCACATTTAATTTTGTTCATTAGTTTTTTTTTATGATTGCGAACCATCTTCAATTGTTAATGCACTGTACGTTTTTGCATTAGTATTTGCGATTTTTACTGTTTTTTATTTTATTCTAGCATACATACTAATTATAAGTCACTCTACATAAACAATGCTCACAACTAATTAACTAAATATATTAAAAACTAGAAACTAACAACGCTCCACATCACTTTTTTCACATTTTTGAGGTTAGAAAATACCGGTTGATGACGTCTGCTTCGCCGCCGCCGAATGTTTACTTTGCTTCACGTGCCATCTGTGCCCCGTCTAGGGTACCACGCATGCCCCATTTCGATGTCATTTTAATTAATTAATTAAAATATTTATAAACATTAATAAATAAAAAAAATGCAGGTATTTAAAGTTTAGGACTTTAACTATTTATTACAATTAGTTTCTTATAAAAAAATTATTATTTTGTGCTTGCTTCGAGTTAAAAAAAATATAAAGCCAACTTTTTTTCCTGATCCAAATTTTTAATCAGCTAAATTAAATTAATATAAAATTTTTTGATAATCCTAAGTCAAGAGAAAAGTACTAAAACCCATTTTTATTAAAATTTCATTTATATTAAATTTTAAAAATTCACTAAAACTTAAATTTAAGGGGTGCCAAACTTACCTGCTCTGCTTTTTATGCCCCACCTTATCCTAATGGATACTGAAGTTTAGCAATACTCTTATTGAAATTCAATATTATATAATTGAAAACGTATTAATATTCCATGTTAATGAAAATGTTATTAAACTTAAATTCTTAAGTTACTTGTATTAAATCTAATTGATTAAGATTCATGTAACTGAAATTTATCAAAACCTTAATAAACTATTCTGAAATTTAATATAGAATCTTAAAATGATTTGATGTCTTGAAAATTCATAAAAATTAATAAACTTGAGTTAAAATTTAAGATTCAAAATACTTAAACTTAAGATAACGGTCACTGAAGTTTAGCAATACGCTTATTAAAATTCAATTATAATTAAAAATATATTAATATTCCATGTTAATGAAATTATTATTAAACTTGATAAATACTAAAGTTATTTTATTAAATCTAATGTTATGATTAAGGGGATGTAAAATGGACACTACACCTGTACTCATAAATATTCACTATCTTTACATTTTATTGCAAAATTTTCAATAAAAAAATGCATTAGCTTGTAGTATGTACCATGAAGATTATTCGGTTAAATTTTTAAATAAATTCAGTCATTAGTTATTGAGAATTTTGGGTTCCAAAATTATTTATTCAAATTTTTCAATTTTGTACAGGAATCCAAATATCTTAAAAGCTAATGAATGAATTTATTTGAAAATTTATCTAAATAATCATTATGGCACATACTACAAGCTAATGCATTTCTTTTTTGGAAATACAGCAATAAAATGAAAAGGAAGCTAATATCTATAAGTACAGGTGCAGTGTCCGTTTTACATCTCCTTAAGAGGAGGCCGTATAGCTCTGTCCTTGTCTAATCTAAATTTTCGTTATTATGAATAAATTAAATATTGTTATACAAAAGTAAGGATATAGCCCAATAGATTTCAGGATGAGCAAACGATCCTATTCTATGAAAAAATATAAAATTTTCATTAGTTTTCAAGTGAGGTTTGAAACGGAAAAACAATGGAATTTGATAACTGTTATTCCGTTTCAAACCTCACTTGAAAACTAATGAAAATTTTATATTTCTCCATAGAATAGGATCGTTTGCTCATCCTGAAATCTATTGGGCTATATCCTTACTTTTGTATAACAATATTTAATTTATTAATAATAACGAAAATCTAGATTAGACAAGGACAGAGCTATACGGCCGCCTCTTAAGATACATGTAACTGAGTCTTATCAAGACCTTAATAAACTATTATAAAATAAAACTATTATAATAATTAATAAACTGAAGTTGAACCTTAAGATTCAAAATACTTAAACTTAAGATGAAGGTTACTGAAGTTTAGTCATATAATTATTAAACTTGATTATTATAATTGAAGATGTTTTAGTATTCCATGATAATGAAATTATTATTAAACTTAATAAATACTACTATTAAGCGAGGTAGTACCGCGCTAGTACAGCAGTTGTTATGCTAGTATGCACTTTATCTTAATTTTAATCACTTATTTAAATAAAATATATATATAGTAAAATTGATTAATCTTAATTATATTATATAAATTTAATAGACTTACAATAAAATTTTTAATTATTATTCTGATATTTTATTAATATTAATAAAAGCATGTATTAAAATTTAAGAAAATATTAAATTTTAAAATAGTGTTTATAAATCATGTTCAATAGAATTTCTTAAATTTAATAGCTAGTTTATTGAATTTAAGAAAATTACATTGGAATTTTTAATTATTATTCTCACAATTTTTGTATTAATTTTCATACATTAATGTATCAAAACTTAAAATAATATTGAAATTCAAATAATTATTATTGAATTCTATCCAATAAAGTTTATGAAATGAGCTTCCGTCACTTTTATTTTAATTTTAATAATATATTTTCAACAGTGTATATTACATGAAAATTTATCTTTATTAATACATTCTTGCATGTCTCAAATAATGTTTTCGATGTTTGAAAACTTTCTGAAAATTCACATGTGTTATTAATTTTTAAATTGTTATTTTTATAATATTTTTGAATACGTTAATCTGTTTTCAAATTTGAAATTCTTAAAAATTTTTTATCACATATTTCACATAAAAATTTATTTTTATTAATATGTTATTCTTGTATATGTCTTAAATAATGTTTTCGGTTTGAAAATTTCGACATAATTTACATGTGTTAGTAATTTTGAAACAATTAATATGATTATTTAGAGATTGATACTTTAAAAATCGAGCTTTGCAATTTTTGCAACAATATTATTTATATATAGCAAAATGCAATTGGAAAATTTTTTTTTAAATTTTCGATTATATTTTCAATAGTTTTAACCTTCAGAGGACGGGGATTTGGGTTTACTGTTTTCTCTCACTTTTCTATAGAAATCGAGTTTTTGTGATGTCTCACATCTCAAAACTAACACATGTAAAGGGTCGATCATGGGCATGGCCCGTATAGGGGCCATCCCGTCCTCTAAAGGTTAATGATTTTGCGTACCTAATCAGAAAAATATAGATTGAATTTTTATTTATATTTAATTATAAGAAATATTATATAATTTGTACCGTAGAGCTACGTCGATCGTGATCGAAAACTGGATTATTTTTTGTTTGTAGATTTTTCGCTACTTTTTCGTCAATTTCAAAATCAGCAGCATGATCATCGACTTCTTCATTATCATTTAACGACATATTGTGTAATTTATATTACGTAAAATAAAAAGAGAAAAGTATTATGCAAGATTTGAAGCCTGGAACTTTGACCTCAAAACATACTTACACACTCTTTGTTATAAGAATATGCTAATAATTCATAGAATCATAATATTCACATGTATAAATAATTTTTATTTAATTAAAAAAACCCACACAATTCTTGTGAAAACTCACTAACAAAAGTAACTTTATAAATTATTCAATCATTAAAAATTGATTTTCACAGCCCTTTAAATTCATAAAAATTACAATTTGAACAATTAAATTATCCTTTCCATTCCTTAAGTCCTTATGTTCACGAAGTTTAACCCTTTCAGTCACGAATTATTTTCGCAGAAACACGTATTTTCTATCATACATTAATTTTTTAGATTTATTTACAATCATATATTCAAAATATATCGTATGATACTTATAAAATAAACACTCATTTATATGAAAATGCAAAAAGAATAAAGATTAAACTTAAAGTGCGAATTAAACAATAAAAAAAAGAAAATGAGAAAGGGTGCCACTATAGTGGCTTCTGTGACTGAAAGAGTTAAAGCAACGAATATAGACGCTTATAGAAGCGTACTCTTAAATGGGAAATTTCTGCCAAAAATGAGTTACCCAGCTACTGAGGGCGCCACTAGATCCCATATATTTTTATATCTATATATATCAAATTTTTCATATGTATAGATATACAAACAATGTTAAAGTGTTACCCAGCGTATCGGACGAAAAATTTAACCCAGAAGTACGCTTCTATAAACGTCTATCTTCGTTGGTTAAAGTAGATTATTAACGTAACAGATTTAGCAATCCCGTTAATCCTCCTAATACATGAGTGTAGATTATATACGCAATTCAATAAAACTATTCTGAAAAATAAAAATTTTTATTAACAAATAAAATAAATTTGAATAATTGAAAAATATACATAAAAACTTACGTTGATTTACACGTCAGGAGGTGTGTGTCCTAATGATAATCCACAAATTTTGCAAATTTCATTGCACAAGGACATTTCCCACTTTCGTGGCAAAGAGGCTCTTGTGCAGTTTGTTCTTCATTTCCAGATTCTTCACGGTCTATTTCTTCTTCACCACTTTCTATGGTGTATTGTATTGGATTTAGATCCAATACAATACCCTGAAAATTAAATTAAATTAATGTCTTAATTTTTTTTATTAAATTTTTTTTTTTAATTTTCTAATAGCATTTTATTATAATAATTATAATTTTATTTTTCAGATATTAAAAATTAAAATATACACTTACTTCTGCTTCATTACCCTCTTGAGTTACCATTTCGAAAACACAAATTTTATAAAGCTAATGTAAAGTTTAATTTTCAACTATAAAAAATGTCAAATGAGTATTTCGTTTGCTAAAGTTCATGTCTTAACGGGATGTTGGAGTTATTAGAATCGATTTTTTTTTCATTCGATTGATATCTCCTTAACGGGATGTCGGAGCTGCAGCAATCAAGTTTTACTTTTTTTATTTTATCAATATATTTTTAAATTCATAAATTAAACAAATATAATGACTTGTCCGCACTAAAGCTATATTAATACAATAATTTTTGTTAAAATAAAAAATCATTTGGACTTGTTGTTTTTTTATGAGCTTGGATCGGAAATTAGATATGAAGCTCGACAAACCTAACCTTAAAATACGATACATTGAAAGTTTTTATTATAACTTATTATGTATAGTATTTTGGTAGATTTCTTGAGTTGTCCGCACTAGAGTTTAATCTTACAAATTTTTTCTTTATAGTAAAATAACTTGATTAAACGCATCGTTTATTCATAAGTTAGGATTGGAAATATTATTAGAATACGGGCAGCTCCGTCATGCTTTTAAATACCTACAAGAAAAATCATATTATATGTCCTAAGAATTATTTTTTTAGTCACTATTCTACAAAAACAAAAAAATCAATATTTTATTGATATTGTTATTTCACGGCAATATTGTTGCAAACAAAAATAATTTTAAATAATTTTTACTTTTAGGCAATATGTAATATTCAACTTCATACACGTAGAAAGTATATATATATATATATATATATATATATATATATATTTATATTGATTGCGCTAATTCTTTATAATTTATGCAATCAATTTTCATACACCTGCATACTGTTGACTAATTTATTTCGCTAATTTAGTTCAATCAATCATAAGAAAATACAAAAGAGCAGAACATTTTATGTAATTAGCTTAGTAGAACGTCTGTAACGTCACGCAATGAGACTTGATCAAAATAAATATTATGGTGCATATTAACAGATGTAAACATAACCAAAGAATATAGACGTTTATAGAAGAGCAGACGCGTACAAAATTTTGAGTCAAGTTATCCCCCTAGCTTTTACATTGTTAGTATATCTATTTATTAGTACTGTATAGATATAGTCTGTGCATTCGCTCTACACTTCTATGCATATGTCTATATTTATTGACATAACACTGTAACAGAATATTTAGCTACAAATTTTTTTTCATGTTCATTTTATGTTTTTAAATAGTAAATCGATCATCTAACAATAAATCGCATCAAAAATTTAAAATACAAAAAGAGGAGGAAAGCCAAATCGAGGAAAATGAAGGGAAAACATAAAAATTTAAATGCCAAAAAAGAAAGAACTACAAGTGAGAAAAAACTTCAAAGTTTTATTAAAAGCTGGACCAAAGATCAAAATGACGATGAAAGTTTTGAATGTGTTAGTGCACAAAAAACGATTGAATAATTCTGTTTCTTAAGTGTTGTGTGCAATGTGTAAATAAAATTCTCTTAGTATTAGAGTTTTAGAGTCGAATGGACTTGCAAAAAACTAAATATTATATGCGGTGAATGTGAAGAAACTATAAAAGAATTTCATTTATGCCCACGTGTTGATGAGAAAGAAACATTTCATGTGAACAAAAGAATTATTGAAAGTGTGATCATGATGGGATTAGGTTACGTGAATATTATTTAGCTTTAGATAAAAGTCTTGATGATGATAGCATTATTGACTATACATGTACGTATGATGGTACTTAGCAGAAACGAGGATTCACCTCATTATATGGTATAAGCTTTGTCATTGAATTATTCACCGGTTTAGTAATAGATTATGAGATTCTGTCAAAATACTATTATATTTGTGAAAGTAAAAAAAGGACATTGCAACCTGAAAGCGAAGAATTCAAAGGGTGGTTAAAAACACATAAAAGCAGTAGTACGTGTCAACAAAACTTTGATGGTTCATCTAGTGCTATGGAAGCCTATGCTACTAAAATAATTTGGGAACGCTCTGTTGAAAATTGTAGAGCAAGATACATAAATGTCTTAGCTGATGGTGATGCTAAAACTTTTTTACATAATAGTTTGAAAATTTATGGGCCAGATATGTGCTTAGTGAGAGAACAGTGTCTTAACCATGTCTCAAAAAGTTTGGTGACTGCGTAGAAAAATGTAGTAAAAGAGTGCAGAATCAAAAAGATTACTCTTGGTGGTAAGAAAGCTGGGGCACTCACATCCAAGACAATATCTGATTTAGGTGGTTATTATAGGAAACAGCAAGCTCAATCAGAAGAAAAAAAAGAGAAAGCTAGAGGGACCAAGCTATGCCTCTGGAGGTTTTGTAGATTTGTAAGTCAAAGAAACATCAATAGAAAAACTAATCATTTAATATTACAACTTTTGGTTATTATAATTTTTTTTAGACCTCAGGAACAATCTGAAAGAGTTGAAAAAGTAAAGAAAATTAGAAAATGTACAAGTAAAAAAGAAAAATGATGGGTTCAGTATTGAAATAAATAAATTCAACATCTAAATTGTGTTCTGAAAATTGTTGCATAAAATTTTGTTTTTCTCAAAATTAATTATTTAATTTATTTTCTTAAATTCAAAATAGTTTTGGCTATGAAATATTGTTCCAATCAAGTTGAAATTTTATATTTTTCTTTGATCGTATATTAGCAACAAAATTGTGGTGCAAATTTATAATCCGATAAGGTCGAACATACTTTTTTAAAACGTTGCTAGATAAAACATGTGATAATATAATTTTATTAAATAAATAATTGTTATAATGGATTATAAATTTTCTTATTTTTGACTTCGAACAATTTTGCACCACAATTATCTTTATTTTGTATATTTGAATATATCTACGGTGCTTACGAAGACAATCACCCTCAGATTTGCGACGAAGACAATCACCCTCAGATTTGCGACGAAGACTATCATTTCCAGAAGATACGACGAAAACTATCATTTTAATTTTTATGTAAACGAAGACTATCACTTCTGAACTATTTGCGACGAAAAGAATTGGATTTCAATGTATTTAGACGAAAACTATCATTTTAATTTTTATGTAAACAAAGACTATCACTCCTGAAAAATTTGAAACGAAAAGAATCATATTTCAATGTATGCAGACGAAAACTATTATTTTAATTTTTATGTAAACGAAGACTATTACTTCTAACAAAGAGCGCAGAAAAGTTATTTTTTATATTTTTTTTCGTTGAGGAGTGATTGTTTTCGTTTACATAAGAATTAAAATAATAGTTTTCGTCTACATACATTGAAATATAATTCTTTTCGTTTAAAATTTTTCAGGAGTAATAGTCTTCGTTTACATAAAAATTGAAATAATAGTTTTCGTCTATATACATTGAAATATAATTTTTTTCGTTTAAAATTGTTCAGGAGTGATAGTCTTCGTACGGCACGTCGATATATCTCCATCTGTATGTCTGAAAATTGAAAAGTTCATCGCCAGAAGTCATTTAAAGAAAGTCTAATTTTTCCTGGTAGAAAATTAAGGATAAAGATATGCTCGGGTAACTAACTGTTGGCTATATCTCGTCGCCACGCAGTCGCGATAAGTGACCGATATATAGACGATAATATATTAAAGACTACAGAGTTGATATACAATATAATCTCTAAAAGAATTAACTAAGATTTTCTTCTTCTGTTTTGAAATAAATTATAAATATTATGATATTCATTATTACAATTCATATGAGTTGTAAATAATTTTCAATTGAAATCGTTGATAGAAAGCGAATCTATATGTATACATGCAGCCCGCGATGGCGCCTGTTCGTCTAATCGTACAATATATTCTATAGTTTGTGAGAAAGAGAAAGACTTTCGTTTCCTTTTCAGTTTCTGCGCGGACAGTCTTACTCTCTCACACTAAGTTTCCATATGCGCTCGCTCACTCGCACTTCGCACTCACTGATTTTATATGGATATTGCACTCATAATCATACTGTGTATGTTTGCAAATAAACTCAGATTACACAATACAGAAATCCAAAATTTTGAAGTCTGAAATTTTGGCTTTCTTCATGTGTATACGTACCATGGTAATATTGAAGTCTGAAATTTTGGCTTTCTTCATGTGTATATGTACCCAATTATTCCCTAAAATTAATGCAAACTTGGTGATATGAATATGATAAATGTATCGGTATTGTATATATTCTTATGTATTGTTTTTGCATCTGTTCTATAATTCAATAGATGTTGGAAACATTTAAGATTGTATCTTTGATTTCTACCATTGAAATCCTCGATTATTAAAACTATGTTATATTGGTCAACTAATAAAAATATAATATAGATACAAATAAAACCTATAGAACGAATCATGATACCTAAATAATCATTTGATATTTTACTTGATCATTTTTCATCTGATTAATCACCTGATTTTACATTTGATTAATCACTTGATTTTTCACTTGATTAATCACCTGATTTTTCATTTGATTTCATTACCTGGATAAATCAGATGATTAATCACTTGGCTTTTTTCAGTAGGGATGGCAGTCAGCTGGTCAACCGCAATAATATTAACATTCATCTGAAACGGTGCAGGTAATTCTATATCTTTAATAATTAATTTTAAAAATTATAAAAAAATATTTTTCTTATACCCCCGCCGAAAGTTCCACTTTTTCACGAAAAATTCTTTGACGAAAACGTCACTTTTTTGCTCTAGGGAAAACATGAATGGCGCTGGTGTAGTGGCGCAGAAATATCAAGAATGTAGTCCTAACCTCACTCTGTCTCTCTCACTCTCTCAAACATATGTAGCAATGTATACGTACACAGGGAAAAATTTAGCCACACTATTTATCTGTTTCTTTTTCTCTCTTTTATATAGATTATTAAAATTTGTTATTGATGATGGAGCATGAAATTACATAAACATTTTTATATGTATTACAAATATTATTGACAAAAATTTAAATATTTTACTTTTTAATGCACATACAAAATCATAAAATTTAAACGAAACTAACGATAAGTTTATTAATATTTTAAGAAATTGTCATTATTTTTTTTTTTTTTGTAATATTTCAATATTATGTATGTAGTTTTATTGGTTTATTGTATATTAACTTATGTGAATATTTTACTTTATAAAATGTTAAACGATTTAAATCATTAACTCCAAAGGAAATTAGATTAGCCACGATTATGCATCAAGTAAGCCTGTATTTTTAACTATACAAAATTAAGTTTTATTTGATTATGTACAATTTAAATATAAAATTAATGTTTTAAAATCCTTGAATTATTGAAATTTAATAAAAAAAACGCATTCACATTTGCGATACTTTTCATTAAATTGTTTAAGAAATTGAGGTTAAGTTATAAAAAGAACTAATTTTTTATATTTACAAACAAAATAGCGTCTGAACTTTTGTAGATTACATTTGAATTATGAAATAAAATCTGATTTAGTCTAAAAGAAAAGTTACGAATTTAAACTGACTTAATTTTATGCTCAACGAGTAAAAAGAAATAAAGCGAATAAGACAATCTGATTTTTTTTTGGTAGCAGAGGTTTGTCCATAGCGTCATCACATGTTGAGCGCATGAAGAGTCAAAGGCGTTCTGCGGTCATACGCGCTCACAAAGTAGTTCCTTCATTTTCAATAAATGTCGAAATAAAAAGAAAGTACGTGGGAAACTTTCGGCACGGGTATAAGGAAAAATCGTATACGCCACATGGGTCGATAATACGACTTCTTTTCATGGGTGTTGCCGGAGGCTCGGGCGGCAATCTCACCCATGAAAAAAGTCGTATTTTCGCCCCTAGTGGCGTAATATACTATTTCTTACTGATTTCTGAAAAGTTGATGCAATTTTCTATATGAAAATTAATTTACAGTATTTTAATTGTACAATTAAATAGACATTTCTTTTTCAAATATATCACATAGATTTTCAGTATTTTTTATGGGGAATTAAGGCGCCAATATTCAAATTAGTAGAAATAATCAAATAAGTTTTAAATTAATATTACGAATTTCTTGTATTAAACTAGTAATTAAATTTATTAATTGAGGAGCTATTTGGAATAAGGGGTTAAGATCATGACGAAGCTGCCCGCCTTCTAATAATATTTCCAATCCTAACTTATGAATAAACGATGCATTTAATCGAGTTTTTTGCTACAAAACAAACATTTGTAAAATTAAACTCTAGTGCGGACAACTCAAGAAATCCACCAAAATATTATACATACAAAGTTATAATAAAAACTTTCAGTGTATCGTATTTTAAGGGTTAGGTTTGTCGAGTTTGATATCTAATTTCCAATCCAAGCTCATAAAAAAATAACAAGTCCAAATGATTTTTTATTTTAACAAAAATTATTGTATTAATATAACTTTAGTGCGAACAAGTCATTATATTTGTTGAATTCATGAATTTAATAAGATATTGATAAAATAAAAAAAGCAAAACTTGATATCGACATAAACAATTTTGGTGAAATTTTATAATACTTTCAGTATATTATAAAGTTTTATTAAAATTGTTGTCGAGGATATTAAGTTGTTAAGTTTTTTTTTAATTATTTCAAAGCTTACTTTTTTGTCTTAACCCCTTATTCCTAATAGCTCCTGTATTGTTTTATATGAATAGAAATATCGCAATAATACCTGCACTCGCAGAAATATCTTCACTTACCCTAGTACAGAAAACGCATTGTTCGAAACAGGGGCGGATCAAGGTTCCGTGGGGCCCTGGGCTATGAACATAATGGGGCCCCTTTAAGGACAACGTTTTTTCGATATAAAAAATTGAATAATGTTTATATTTTAAATAATTTTTTCTACTGAGAAATAAATTAGGACTTCTGGCGGATAGAAAATTTATTGCCTTTCTTTCTTAAACCAAATTCGTAAAACTACGTAACAGATTAGAAGTGCAGATAGGCAATAAAGATTTGTTTAGAGTAGAAGAGATTATTAATTTTTATATGATATTTTCAAAGTTATTAAAATAAATCAGATATAATAAATTAGTCAGTAAATTTTTAATTATCTTTGAACATTTTATGTATTAAAAATTAGAATATATGATCAATATAAAAAATTTCAATTGAAATTCATATAATTAAACTTTGAAAGCTTTTTTCCTCGCTTTATCATTGGCAGATCTATCGATTAAATCATAACTTAAATTTCGAAGTAATTCATTTCCAAATCTAGCTAAAGACGATAATCTTTTATCTAGCATATTTGCTCGCAATACATTTTTTAAAACTGAAAATGATCTTTCGGACTCACAATTTGCAAATTAAGAGAGATTTAATTGTTTAATAATAGTCTTATTTTAAATAGTAGTAAATTCCATGTTTTTATTATCGATGATCAAAATATGAATAAAATAATGATAAACAAATTTTTACTTTCTTTTAAAATCTTTTAAAAATTGCTATTATATTTATAAAAAAATCATCTATTAAAATCAATTTACATTATTTCATAAGGATTTATTAATTATTTGGAATATTTTGTCAAACATAATTGTATTTTTGAGGTTTTTCGTGGCTTAGTGATGGGTCCGTAACTCGATGATCCGAGTTCGAATTTCTGTCTCGACCGATTGATACAAGCACTATATACTCTACGTTACATGTGCTTTATTAATAAATATGCTGACAAACCTTTTCACTAGTTAGCATCGCAATATTTCGAACAATTTCCTTTATAGATTAATTATTTATTAATTTTTTGCTCATAGCGATAGGTATAATTGAATATTTTATACTTCATATCTCTATACTTTTTCTTTCACAAGTTTTATATTTTTACATCTTAACATTTTTTATATTTTTTATCTAGATTATTTAATATTATATTCTTTGATCGAACTACTATAGATAAATTAAATATTTATCGTATATAAAAAAATAATAAAATTTATTTGTTTTATTGAGAAGTATCAATAGTTTTTCAGTGCAAATACTTTTGCAAAGATTAAAAACTAAAAGAAGAGAAAAATTTTATTTTTTCATTTGATCCTTGTTTTCTACTTTAAACGTATTTGAAAAAAGATTTTAAAAAATTTTGAAAAAAAGTTAATGGTATATATATTATTGCGTTGAGTTTGTGATATGTATTTTTCCTTCTTGGGGAAGTAAGGTTGAAATTAAATAAACGGTACAAATAGCGATTAAGAGAAAACAGAATAAATTCAGAATGTTACAAAACAAATTTTTAAATTTGTTGCTCTGAAAAAAATTTTGATTTTAGGATCGAATTTCATTCGAAAACAATAATACGTTAACAAATAAATATGGCTTTATTTTAAAGTATTATAATTTGCAATTCTACTAAAATTCTTATAGTAAAGCGGAAGATATCATATTAAAAAATTTTTATATCTTAATTTAGTTAAGAACAACAATCTGTTTAATAAATATAAAAACTTATAGCGATCATCGGTACAAAAGTTTTAATATTTATTTATTAGATTATAATATTCTTTACTGAATGATATAAAAACTTTCTTCCTCATCTTACCCCGCTTTACTATATACATTTTACAAACTGAAAAAACTTTTTTAATTTATTACTCGCAAAAATTTTTTCAACAACCTTATTCTATCCGGGGCTATAGCCCTACCTAGCCCCCCCTTTAATCCGCCCCTGGTTCGAAAAGAAGTTTTTTCAAAATATTTTATTCCCCACATAGCATGAAATATTTCAAAAAAAGATTACATGAAATATTTCAGTAAAATATTAAATTAGTGATGAACAAATATTTCTTCGAAATATTACAGTTTAAGAATATGAAATAATTCATTGAAATATTTCTGTAATATTGCTGCAACATTTCATGTTTTATTCCAAAAAAATTTCTGAATCCAACACTGAAATATTTGAGAAATATTACTGAATTATTTCTTGAAATGTTTCACATTAATATTTTACCAATCTTTCAAGAAACATTGAATGAAATATTCCTGTAATATTGAAGGAATATTTCATGTTTTATTCCTAACAATTTTTGAATCCAACACTGAAATATTTGAGAAAGGTTACTAGATTATTTCTTGAAATGTTTCAGATCAATATTTCGCCAATCTTTCAAGAAACATTGCATGAAATATTCCTGTAATATTTAAGAAATATTTCATGTTTTATTCCAAACAATTTTTGAATCCAACACTGAAATATTTGAGAAATATTACTAAATTATTTCTTGAAATGTTTCATATTAATATTTCACCAATCTTTTAAGAAACATTGCATGAAATATTCCTGTAATATTAAAGGAATATTTCATGTTTTATTCCAAACAATTTTTGAATCCAACACTGAAATATTTAAGAAAGATTACTAAATTATTTCTTGAAATGTTTCAGATCAATATTTCGCCAATCTTTCAAGAAACATTGCATGAAATATTCCTGTAATATTGAAGGAATATTTCATGTTTTATTCCAAACAATTTTTGAATCCAACACTGAAATATTTGAGAAAGGTTACTAGATTATTTCTTGAAATGTTTCAGATCAATATTTCGCCAATCTTTCAAGAAACATTGCATGAAATATTCCTGTAATATTGAAGGAATATTTCATGTTTTATTCCAAACTATTTTTAGATCTAACACCGAAATATTCGAGAAATATTACTAAATTATTTCTTGAAATGTTTCAAATCAATATTTCGCAAATCTTTCAAGAAACATTTCATGAAACATTCCTGTAATATTAAAGGAATATTTCATGTTTTATTCCAAACAATTTTTGAATCCAACACTGAAATATTTAAGAAAGATTACTAAATTATTTCTTGAAATGTTTTACATTAATATTTCACCAATCTTTCAAGAAACATTGCATGAAATATTCCTGTAATATTGAAGGAATATTTCATGTTTTATTCCAAACAATTTTTGAATCCAACACTGAAATATTCAAGAAATATTGTTACATTATTTCTTGAAATGTTTCAAATCAATATTTCGCAAATCTTTCAAGAAACATTTCATGAAATATTTCTGTTATATTTAAAAAAACATTTCATGAAGTATTTGAAAAAATGTATGAACATAACACTGAAATATCGAAGAAATATTGCTGCACTATTTCTTAAAATATTTCAAATCAATAATGCGCAAATTTTTCAAGAAATATTTCATGAAATATTTCTGTCAAATTCCAGAAATATTTCATGGAGTATTCCGAAAAATTTATGAATATAACTGTGAAATATTGGAGAAATATTGTTTAAATATTTGTAGTTCTCTCGCGTTTGTAGCAATTCTTCCATCTTGCCAGCAGGTGGCTACTTGATTATATTTTCATGTGATCGTAAATGTGGTTGGCAAACTCTCGCAAGTGGTGGGACGCTCTCTCGTTTAGTATATAAGACCAAAAATTCTTGATACAAATAAATAAGCGCTTAAATTATAAATAACAAATAAATGTATAAGTATCTAATATGGTTTGAGATGCAACTCTTACAAAATCAAAAATAATATCTGATAGAATTTTTTATCAATATTACAAATCAGTATTTCATGAAAGATTCCAAAAATATTTCCGAAAGGGTTAATAATCCTCTATGAATACTTTAGTTAAACTGATGGGCAATCTTTCAACAATATAACATATCAATATTACATGAAAGATTTCTGAAATATTTCCGAAACATTTTTTGAGAGATTCATAATTTTTTATGAATTCTTCAATAACATATTTTAGCAATCTTTCAACAATGTTACAAAGCAATATTTCATGAAAGATTTTAGAAATATTTCAGAAACATTTCTTGAAAGATTCATAATCTTTTATGAATCCTTTAATAAAATATTTCTGCAATCTTTCAACAATGTTACAAAGCAATATTTCATGAAAGATTTTAGAAATATTTCAGAAACCTTTCTTGAAAGATTCATAATCTTTTATGAATCCTTTAATAAAATATTTCTGCAATCTTTCAACAATCTTACAAATCAACATTTCATGAAAGATTTCAGAAATATTTCAGAAACATTTCTTGAAAGATTCATAATCTCACATGAATCTTGCGGTCAAATATTGCTACAATCTTTCAACAATATTACAAATTAATATTTTACAAAATAATGAAAGAATGTTACAGAAACATTACATGAAATATTTCAAATCAATCTTCTAGAAGGACATATCAATATTTCAGAAATATTTCTTATCAATATTTCTGTTTTATTCCGAATCTTTCAATGAAATATTTCAGAAATATTTCAGAAATATTTCTTATCAATATTTCTGTTTTATTCCGAATCTTTCAATGAAATATTTCAGAAATATTTCAGAAATATTTCATGCTATGTAGGGATGATAGTAAAAACAAGATCTTGTTTTTACTATCATCCCTAACAGCACTTTCTGGTAAACTTATATACGTTTGTAAATTTCGACAAAAATACGTATTTAAAACGTTTTTAAAACGTAAAATATGTCCGCATATTTTAACGTTTAAGAAACATTTTGAAAACGTTTTCTCGATGACAATTTACGTAAGCTTAAATATCCAAACGTTCCCTTAAGAGGAGGTCACATATCTCTGTCCTTTTCTAATCAAAAAATTGAGTTTTTTACACGAACTAACAACTTTAGCAAAAAATGAAGAGAAAGCCGCATCTCGTAATAAAAAAAGCAATATTTTCTTTGATCAGAAAGAATTAATTTTATTGCTTCGTTTTCAAGAAAACCTTGAAAAACCAAATTGTCCACCCAAACCTCTATGATTTAAGTTTTTCAAGGTTTTCTTGAAAACGAAGCAATAAAATTAATTCTTTCTTATCAAAGAAAATATTGCTTTTTTTATTACGAGATGCGGCTTTCTCTTCATTTTTTGCTAAAGTTGTTAGTTCGTGTAAAAAACTCAATTTTTTGATTAGAAAAGGACAGAGATACGTGACCTCCTCTTAATGTTTAAAAAACGTTTTATTTGCCCTGGTAGAAATTAGTCCGGGCTACTAGACAGTTTTAGCTAAAATAATCAAGTTCTAGACAGATCTGTCAAGATAAACTAGACAGATCTGTACTGGCGTGTAACGCCAGAGAGATAGAGATAGAGACGCGACTATAAATCCCAGCCTATACGTGATACTAGCATTTTTACATTCAATATGACTTTCTAGTGATAGTTTTGTTGTACTTTCCGTTGTTCAGTTGATAAATTTTTTAAATTTTCATTCATCGATGTTTTTGCACACGATATTTGAAGAAAAGGTGCAATGAAAGAACATTATTAGGTTAGATTCGGTTTTACTTCGTCACTGCAGCATGATTTGTAGGTTGGTAGTGCGCGCATTCAAGGGTTATATTAGTCTACATCCATCTAATTTTTCTTATATAGAATAATCTAGTTTTACTATAAAGGCCTAGAGAGCTTATACGGGCACCTGGATAAAATTTCTACCAGGGTGGTATTATTTTTTTCTTTATAGAATAATTTTTTATGATGATAAAATAAAATATTTTTAAAACGTTTTAGAAACGTATGGTCATTTAAGCCAACATAAATTTTCATCGCGAAAACGTTTTCCAAATGTTTTTTAAATGTTCCATAACCGTTATATTACTCTTGAGAATCCAAAATATGCGGATATATTTTACGTTTTAAAAACTTTTTAAATACGTATTTTTTTCGAAATTTACAAACGTATATAAGTTTACCAGAAAACGTTTTTAAAACGTTTTTGAAACGTTTTGTGCTGTTAGGGAACTGCGAGTTATTTTCTCAATAGTTTAATTCTTCAAAGTGCTATGTTAAGACTGAGTTTAAGTCTGAAAAAGTCAAATTTAAATGTAGTAGTATTTTTTTTTATCTAATGACATTGAATAATAAAACTTTCTTTTCTCATCCCCTGGCGAGAAGTGTGCGAAATTCCCCCCCTATCTCACCGAGAAGTAGCCCATTAAATGCTAAGCTGAGTTGCGCACTAAACTTATGCGCCGATTCAGAGACCGCTGGCTGGCTCACTCTGTCTCTCTTGCACTCAGATATTTATCCATGCAAAACTTTACTGCTACATTCACGAAGACACTCTTTTTACACGATATATCAATTTATGTATGGAAAAAAAGCGTAAAATATAAATTTTTCTAATCCCGCTCTCGGCGGCTGATTGATACAAGCAACACTGTATACGATATACATGCTTTGTTCACAAACACATTGAACAACTTTCTCGCTAAATACCCACACAGCATAAAAGAATTTCGAAATAATTTCATGAAATATTACAAGTAATAATACGTTGAAAAAATTTAAAAAGGACTTAAAAAGATAACCATATTTTTTTGAAAAGAATTTATGAAATAATACACAGAAAGATTACAAAGTCTTTACAAAAATAATACCAAGAAGGAAATGAAAGTTAAAATATGAAATATTACACGAATCCTTTCTAAAAGGACTTTGAAATGACTTTTTGAAAGGAAACAAGAAATAACTCAGAAATCTTCCAAAGATTCTAGTCATGAAATAATTTAGAAAGATTTTCGAAATAATCTAAGGTATTCTTTCAACGAATCATTTCAAGATACTTACAAAAAGCTTTTATGTAATAATTCCAAGCAAGGTTTTGGTAATATTTCAAGTAATCTTACATGAAATAATTTTAAAACCTTTTTGAAATAATTCATGAAAGAACTTATCATGACGATAAAAGTTATTACATGAATCCTTACTGAAAGGACTTTGAGAGAACTTCTTGAAAGGAAACAAGAAATAACTCAGAAATCTTCCAAAGATTGTAGTCATGAAATAATTTAGAAAGATTTTTGAAATAATCTAAGGTATTCTTTCAACGAATCATTTCAAGATACTTACAAAAAGCTTTTATGTAATAATTCCAAGCAAGGTTTTGGTAATATTTCAAGTAATCTTACATGAAATAATTTTAAAACCTTTTGAAATAATTCATGAAAGAACTTATCATGACGATAAAAGTTATTACATGAATCCTTACTGAAAGGACTTTGAGAGAACTTCTTGAAAGGAAACAAGAAATAACTTAAAAATCTTCCAAAGATTCTAGTCATGAAATAATTTAGAAAGATTTTCGAAATAATCTAAGGTATTCTTTCAACGAATCATTTCAAGATACTTACAAAAAGTTTTTATGTAATAATTCCAAGCAAGGTTTTAGTAATATTTCAAGTAATCTTACATGAAATAATTTTAAAACCTTTTGAAATAATTCATGAAAGAACTTATCATGACGATAAAAGTTATTACATGAATCCTTACTGAAAGGACTTTGAGAGAACTTCTTGAAAGGAAACAAGAAATAACTCAGAAATCTTCCAAAGATTCTAGTCATGAAATAATTTAGAAAGATTTTCGGAATGATCTAAGGTATTCTTTCACCGAATCATTTCAAGATTCATTCAAAAAGCTTTCATGAAATAATTCATGTAATATTTTGGTAAAGTCTCAAGAAATCATACATGAAATAATTTTAAAACCTTTTTGAAATATTTCATGAAATAACTTATGATGAGAATAAAAGTTATTACATAAATCCTTACTGAAAGGACTTTGAAAGAACTTCTTGAAAGAAAACAAGAAATAACTCAAAAATCTTCCAAAGATTCTAGTCATGAAATAATTTAGAAAGATTTTCGAAATAATCTAAGGTATTTTTTCAACGAATCAATTCAAGATAGTAACAAAAGTTTTTATGTAATAATTCCAAGCAAGGTTTTAGTAATATTTCAAGTAATCTTACATGAAATAATTTTAAAACCTTTTGAAATAATTCATGAAAGAACTTATCATGACGATAAAAGTTATTACATGAATCCTTACTGAAAGGACTTTGAGAGAACTTCTTGAAAGGAAACAAGAAATAACTCAAAAATCTTCCAAAGATTCTAGTCATGAAATAATTTGGAAAGATTTTCGAAATAATCTAAGGTATTCTTTCAACGAATCATTTCAATATACTTACAAAAAGCTTTTATGTAATAATTCCAAGCAAGGTTTTGGTAAAATCTCAAGTAATCTTACATGAAATAATTTTAAAACCTTTTTGAAATAATTCATGAAAGAACTTATCATGACGATAAAAGTTATTACATGAATCCTTACTGAAAGGGCTTTGAGAGAACTTCTTGAAAGGAAACAAGAAATAACTCAGAAATCTTCCAAAGATTGTAGTCATGAAATAATTTAGAAAGATTTTTTAAATAATCTAAGGTATTCTTTCAACGAATCATTTCAAGATACTTACAAAAAGTTTTTATGTAATAATTCATGCAATATTTTGGTAAAGTCTCAAGAAATCTTACATGAAATAATTTTGAAATCTTTTTGAAATATTTCATGAAATAACTTATGATGAGAATAAAAGTTATTAAATAAATCCTTACTGAAAGGACTTTGAAAAGACTTCTTGAAAGGAAACAAGAAAGAACTCAGAAATCTTCTAACGATTAAAATCAGAAAATAATTTAGAAAGATTTTCGGAATGATCTAAGGTATTCTTTCACCGAATCATTTCAAGATACTTACAAAAAGTTTTTATGTAATAATTCATGCAATATTTTGGTAAAGTCTCAAGAAATCTTACATGAAATAATTTTGAAATCTTTTGAAATATTTCATGAAATAACTTATGATGAGAATAAAAGTTATTAAATAAATCCTTACTGAAAGGACTTTGAAAAGACTTCTTGAAAGGAAACAAGAAAGAACTCAGAAATCTTCTAACGATTAAAATCAGAAAATAATTTAGAAAGATTTTCGGAATGATCTAAGGTATTCTTTCACCGAATCATTTCCAGATTCATTCAAAAAGCTTTCATGAAATAATTCATGCAATATTTTGGTAAAGTCTCAAGAAATCTTACATGAAATAATTTTGAAATCTTTTTGAAATATTTCATGAAATAACTTATGATAAGAATAAAAGTTATTACATGAATCCTTACTGAAAGGACTTTGAAAGGACTTTATGAAAGAAAACGTGAAAGATAACAGAATCATTTAGAAATATTTTCGGGATTAGTTTATAATTTATCCGCTTGATGGCGGTATCTCTTATTCTCGCAAGCGGTAAGAGTGCTTCCCGTTTCATATATAAGGAAAATAAGAATCTTAAATGGAAACTATAAATTGTTATGCGTGCGATGTCTGTGTTATGATAACTTCGATTTTAACCGCTGTAAAACTATTCGTAATCCTATGAATAATTATATCATCATATATCCGTTATATATATATATATATATATATGTGTGTGTGTGTGTGTGTGTGTGTGTGTGTGTGTGTGTGTATTGATTCTAAATTGATTCTTAAATAATACAGGAAAGAATAAAATTTCTAGAACTTTACACGTCTCTCAACTAAAGATAGATGAAAAGATTAATGCATTATTACTAAAAGAATTCATGGATCCTTACAGAATTCTTTCATTGAAAGGATTCTGTAATAATTCTATGTCCGAGGTATATTTCTTTCAGAAATAATACAATGAAATATTTTTAAAATATTTTATATCATTCTTACAGAATACTTTCAATGAAAGATGTATGAAAAGATTTAAGAATTATTACCAAAAGAATTCATGGATCCTTACAGAATTCTTTTATTGAAAGGATTCTGTAATAATTCTATGTCCGAGGTATATTCCTTTTAGAAATAATACAATGAAATATTTTAAAAATATTTCATATTATTCTTACAGAATCCTTTCAATGGAAGATGTATGAAAAGATTTACGAATTATTACCAAAAGAATTCATGGATCCTTACAGAATTCTTCCATTGAAAGGATTTTGAAATGACTTGTGAATTCTTTATGAAATATTTTTATGTATTATTTTTAAAAGAATAATACCTCGGACATAGAATTATTTCAGAATCCTTTCAGTGAAATATTTCTGAAAGATTGTAGTCCTTTTATGAATCCTTTCAGAATCCTTTCAAAGTCCTTTCATGCTGTATGGGTAGCATTGCAGTGATAGCATAAATACAGCGACGTTAAATAAAATTAAAAAAAATATTATTTATTATTTAAATTTCACGTGCACTTTTTAGATTTTATCGAATATAATATTTCTACACAAATTCTTTTTGTAATCTTCGATTTAGATTACAAAATATTCAAATAGAATTAAGGTTAAGATATGCCGAAAAGAAAAGAAATCACCATGTGTATATATAGATATATATACTAACTGTAATATAACTAACTTTTAACCTAAATAACTTTTACAAACAATGAATTATAAAATTGCTTCAACACCGAGTTTGATTTTATTTAATGAATTATCATCTAATAGTTTAAAAGACTTGATACATTGGGCTCGCTTGCTTTCTTTCTCTTTCGCACTCGCACGCCGCTTCTTCCTCACTCGAATAAACGCTAGTGCGCAGGTCCACTACTCGATGTGCCGACGCACTACAGCCGCAACAATCATAATGAATTTTTATTCATTTTTTATAAATAAACATTCATTGTTGCGCAAACTTTTCGCCGGGAATAAGAAAAAATCGTATATTCACCTCGGGAGAGAAGTTGACCATCAATTGCTCGCGAATTTTTTCCCTCGCTGCGCTCGGGGGCAAACCATACGCGAGCATTTAATGGTCAACTTCTCTCCCTTGGTTAATAATATACTATTTACCAATATATTAAATATAAAACTTTGATCCATGAATAATTTTAATAAAGCTTATCCAATGCTTAAAATTTTTTTGATTAATCGAAAACTTGATTTTTTTTATTTTGGTACTTGCCGTAGCACTTCTCAAACAATTTTCAATTGACCTCAAAATTTCCAGAGATCTTCAGTTTATGTATCTTCACAAAATAATAGTGCTGGAATTTTGATAACATAAGTCTAAGTGAATTTTTTATTATTTGTATTCAAATATTCCGAAATATTTTAAATCTTATTTGAAATTTACAAAATTACTTGCCAGGCTCATAGATAAATATTTTATGGTGCTGTTATAAGCTAAAAAATTTATAACATCTGTATTTTCTAAATTTATTGCCTATTTTATATTACAATTTTCAAAAAGATAATTCAGAAGTGAATATACAATAACAAATGAATATAGAGCGATAACTCGCACTCTTGACATCCTTACACAAAAGGAACGCAAATTTTTCTGAGCGGAACGATGCGACATGCTTTGCAAAATAGGAGGAATCATTTAAGATCCCATAGTATATACACTTTCTTAAGGGGGGTACAGGTGAAATCTTATTTTTCAATAAAAAAAATAACGTTTTTCATTTTTAATTTTTGACTCAACACCTACAACATAATTCATGCGTGGTGTTGTTCAAAACTATCTAAAGAATCTATAAAAAAAATTTCACCACAAAATATTAAAAATTGTGGGACCAGTAGTATTTTATTTACCTCTATATGAGACAGCAGTTAAAATACTACTATGGTCTCACAGTGTTTAATATTTTGTGCTGAAAATTTATTTATAGATTCTTTAGATGGTTTTGCATACATAATGCAACATAACGCATGGATTATGTTGTAGGTGCTATGAGTCAAAAATTAAAAACGTCATTTTTTAATTGAAAAACAAGATTTCATCTGTACCCCCCCTTAAAGCCTTAACCATTGAGTTTTTCATTCATTTTTTTCCTCATTTTCTTTTTATTGCTATTTGTGTGTTGCAGGCACTTCTGCAGTCATCGTAAAATAGTCTGCTTTCAAATTTTTACGATTACTGCTTTTTTTCTACGAAATTGCGAGTATAAAATAACGAAATAAGGTTCATCCCGCAGAAATACAGGAGAAGAAAAAACAAACGAGCAAGTGGTTTTTATTTAACTTTTTTCTCTCATAATAAAGAAGAAAAGAGTCACGAAATTGCAGAGCTTTTGTGAGTGAGTACAATGAAGGTAAACAAATATAAGAGAATAAAACAGAGTTGAAAGTAATGTGGAAACTCCTTTGGCTAGTGTAAAACGATGCAAGAAAAGGGAAGGTCTGTAAAACAACACTAAAGTATCGTTAATCTTAGGAAAAGAACCCTTACTTTCGTTCGCGACAAACTAGTTAGACACATCCATTTAATACAAAAATAAATAACAATGTCTTACGATAGATCTTGCGTCGCGAAAATTAGTATACTCTGTGCTCCAATGGTTGGTTTTCTCTTCTCTCTCTCTCTCTGACTCTCGTTTCCTCTTTCTTCTTATTTCTCATCTATTCTGTTTAACTTTTGTTGTTGCTAAGAGTTCTGCAAGTCGACTGGACCCTCTAGCGTATTACCAAACTTTATAACATCGCCTTAATGAACTTGGTTTTAACTAGCAAGTTAACGAAGAATTTTCTTTACTCTACCAACATTTTCTTTTCGCAAGTGGCCGAAACTTAAGTCAATTAGTTTAAATCATGGACTTGGCTTTAATTTTGTTTTCGTAGAACTTAAATATAGCAAAACTATTTTTTTTCATTCCAATAACCTTTAATCTTTGATAAATACTCATATATTTTAATATCATTTAAAGGAGAAAGATATTTTTAAATTTTCAATCAATTGTTTACAAAAATTTTTTTATATATTTTATGAAAAAGTCAATTATTTTCTTATTTAAATTAATTTAGTAAGCTCTGTTGAATTAAGAAGGTTTTGAAGTCTCAGAAAAACAGAGAAAATAAAAAAATTTATTAATAATATCATTCTTTAGTTTCTCAAAAAGTAATCTGATTTTTTTCAGTATATGCACAATTATTTTACCAAAATATAATATTCCAAAAGTTAAGTATTATTACACAGGTTTTTATGGAAAACTGATATTTTCTATTAAATTAATTAAAAATATTTTATAAAAAAATAGAGATCACTATGAAACAAAATTATTTTAAAAGATAAATTTTTAAAGAATAATTAAATATTTTGAAAAATATAGGTAATCAACTATTTTAAAAAGAAATTACATATTAAATATTAAAATCATCGCCTAAATTTGAAATCTAAAATTTAATTGCTCAAAATGTGGCAACAGTGCACCGTGCTATATAATAATACTCCAATATACTACATGAATGTTTATTAGTATTTATATAAAAATGAATACTTTTTTCATAAATATTAATAAAAATAATCACATAAATAAGGAATATCTGCAACAAGATATTTAAAAAAATTTATATAATTAATTACGAATGTAATTACGCACACAACATAAAACCTTACTGCAAGGTTGGTAAGGTTGTTGCAAGGTTGCAGTAACCTTTTTATGTCCCTTGCACAAACCTTTCTTCAAAGTTTTATGAAATCTTGCTACAAAGTTAACATGTAACATTGTAGGAATCTTTCGATGAAAGATTCCTGCAAGGTTGCTATGAAAGGTTCTTGCAAGATGACAATAAAATATTTCTGCAAGATTCCATTGGCAGCTTACTGCAAGATTTCACTTCAAGGTCGCAGTGACCTTAATAAGGTAGTGGAACCAATCACTGATCGGGGACCAAATAATGATAATTTTGTAAAAAAATTTATTTTAAAATAGTTTTAATATTTTTTTTTATTGAAAAGAAATCATATTTAATAAATAAAGCATTGATAAACTTATTTCAAAAGTTTTTTTGCTCACTCAGTTTGTCAAATTTGAAAAAAAATTCATGAAAAATCGTTTGTTACGTTACATGTGTTTGCACGAGCAACAGCTTAAGCAATGGCCGGAGAACAGTGAGTGGACTTGATGCATTTTTTCTTTGCTTTTGAGTGATATTTTCATTTAAGGGATCCTTTATACATAAATTAAAGCATTAAAATGGCAAAATTAAAAGAGGTAAGAATTTATTTATGTAACTAACAAGGAGAGTGTTTCACCTTCGGGTCACCGTTTTTGCTCAAATTTTGGGAATGTTTTCTGGATGCAGAAATGTGAAGAAAGACAAAATTTTAGAGGCCAACGCTCAATATTTCCCTAGTTACAGGCCATCAAAGAAAATCATTAAAAAAGTTACTAGATTTTCAAACGCTTATAGTTTCTCAGAATTATTAGCTAGAAGCTTAAACCTTTTTTTAAATGAAAGCTGAGCTCAAATCATTTCGAAATAGTAGTTACAGCATATCGAAATATTATTTTTCCCCTAAGTTATAGCATAATAAAGATTGAACCCAATTTTAGCTTTTATCATAAATTAATGTTTTAAACAAAAAATTCAGGTCCAATCTTTATTACGCTCTAGCTTTGGGAAAAAGTAATATTTTGAGATGGTATAGGTGCTATTTCGAAATGATTTGAGCTCAGCTTTCATTTAAAAAAAGGTTTAAGCTTCTAGCTGATAATGCTGAGGAACTATAAGCGTTTGAAAATCTAGTAACTTTTTTAGTGATTTTCTTCAATGGCCTGTAACTAGGAAAATATTGAGCGTTGGCCTCTAAAATTTTGGCTTTCTTCATACTTCTGCATCTAGAAAACATTCCCAAAATTTGAGCAAAAACGGTGACCCGAAGGTGAAACACTCTCCTTGTAAGTCTTATTTATTTTATGATTATCAATTGGTTACTTAAATTATACAGAGAACCTATTATTGATAATCGGAACTGTAATGATTTTTTCAAGTTATTTTAAAAGAAATAAAATTTTTTCAATGTTAAATTAGTCATATTTATTATTTTATTGTTTTTTTTTAGAAAAAAAAACAGTACAAAGAAAAATATATAATGATTCCGATATGGAAAAAGCTGTAAATGAGGTAAAGAGAGGACTTAAAGTAAGACAAGCTAGCAAAAATTATAATGTGCCTTATGCTACATTATACACAAAAAATAAAGGATATTTACCTTCGAAAACTCATCAGAAGAAAAACGATCATTATTAGAAGCTCAGATTAAACAATTAGATTTAGAGATCGTTGAAAATTTGTCATGTAAAAGTCAACTGGTAAAACAAAATAAAACTTTGATTTTAGAAGAAAAATTAATTAGAGATAAATTAAAGAATATCAAGCCTTAAAAAATAATTAAAAAAGAAAAAGTAGACTGATTAAAAAAATGTAATTTATTACAAATTTTATAGTTTTAAGGCGACTACGGAAGTTCGGTTCGATTTCATTTTGTAGTTTACAAATTACTCTTTCAGTTTCTAAAATTTTTTGAATTTTTTAATTTTCCACCATTTATTATAATCCGTAGAATGGTGAAAAATTAAAAAATCTGAAAAATTTTACATATTGAAAGAGTTATTTGTAAACTCAAAAATAAAATCTAACCTAAAATCCGAAGTCGCCTTAAGCAGTAACTATGCACTATTTTTTAATATTTTAATAATGAATCGTTTTCCTTGTATTCATGAATGTATACGTACTTAAATTATATTTAAATATGTTGTTCAAGGCTGCAATTTTAGTTTCAATTATTATTATTAATATAAAATTTAATATCCGTACAAGATTTAACTTTATAAGATAAAGTTATCGTAAAATTAAATTATTTGTATTTTTTTTTTAAACTTTTCCTTAAATGATCAATAATTGGTTCCACTACCTTATGTCCTTTGCACAAACGTTTCTGCTAAGTTTTGTGAAATCTTGCTACAAAGTTAACATGTGAAATTGGAGCAATCTTTTGATGAAAGATTCCTGCAAGGTTGCTATGAAAGGTTTCTGCAAGATTTCATTGGGAGCTTATGCTCTGGAAAAATGAACTGAAAAAATATTATAAAAATCAAATTTAAAGAACAATATACATAATAAAAAAATTAATCTTTCAAATGTGTTTAGTAAACTCGAAACTATACATTTATGGACACTTGGCGGAAAGGATATTTTTCCGAATGTCAACCTCAAATGGCAACATCGCATATCTTACCACAGGCATAAGACAATTCCAAATTATAGAGAACATTTCACATCATTGTTATTTATTACTTAATGACATAATTTTAGTAAACAAACAATATTACTTTCTTTTTTCATGATCCGAATTATAATTTTATTAAATAAAATTTTTATTTCTTAGTTCAAAAATCATATAGAATCTAATATTGTGAATGTAAATTATATAAACAATAAAATTTAAGTTGTTATCATTTGAATTTTGCATGAATAACCTATTAGTCCAGTAGAATTAGACTTTTTGCATGACTTAATTAGTAACAGGCAACTGAAGTAAAAAATGAGTTCATCAGGTCAAAAGATATTAAAATTTAGAAAGACCCTCAAAATTTGGGCTGGCATATTTTTTTAAACAACGTTTTTATGTAAAAAATTGTGAAAAATCGATGTTTTTTGGATCTAGCTCTTTTCGTTTTTTAATAGGGTATATGAAATTTATAATACTTATAAAGGTCTTCAAGACGAATAGTTTAAGCCCTATTACATTAAATTTCGTTAATAATTTATTTAAATAATCGCAAAAATATAGTCAAAAATCGTTAAATGTTCAATAATATTTTATTCCATAAAAAAAAGAGCTACATGCTTGTAACTTTGTAAAAAGTTGCCTTCTATCATCCTTAAGTTCCCATAATTTTTTCAGAAAAAAATATTAATTTGTTTATGAGATATTCAATTTGTTCACTAAAAAGAGACAGATCCTTTAATACTTGAACTTTGATATAAGATCATTTCTGATATTAAAATCAGTTTTTTAAAACCTTAAAAGATTGTCTTTAAGTATGTATAGTTTCAATTCTTTTTGAAGAGGGGAGGAACGCGTCATCTTTCGCAAGTACACACTGAGAATCCATTAAGAGCGTAGCCTACACAAAAAGCCGATGCGCGGCGCTATCAAAAATTGTAAGACTGCTTTCTTGGTTTTGGGGCGCTGCGGCCCAACTCACAGAAGCCTGCGCACTTATAACAGCAGACAATAGTAATGTTCAGCTGCGTTCTCACCTTTTTGGACGGCTGAGCGCCAAAAAAGAGAGACCAGCCTCGCATATTCGTAGTGGCGCCACGCTACGTCCCTTTGAGAAGGTTACGCTCTGAATGGATTCTCAGTGCAGAAAAAATTTTTTCGATTACTTCAAATTTGTCTTGTGAAAAAATTTCTATATCTCAGTGAAATATTAACCGATTTTGATGTTTCTTTTTTTAATCTGGGGAAGCGCGAGATAATATTAACAGTCGTTATACTTGTTTAATGATATAAATAAATTAATTTGTTATAAACAATAACAAAAAATATATGCATATTTTTTTTTCATTTTTTATATACTTGTCATGGTTATTTTTATAATTTAATAAATAAGTTTCATTTCTTTTATGAAAAAATTAGATTATTATCTTTTTTACAGGCTAATAATTAATACAAACATTGCACTTATCATAAAAATCCTGACATTATTAAAAAAAAGCTTCTGACCTTGAATATTCAACGAATTTAACGTTTCTTTTTTTGATCTGGGGTTGTGCGAGATAATGTTAAGTACTGTCATTTTTGTTTTATTTAGCAAAACAAATTAATTTATTATAAACAATATATACGAAAAAAATAATTTATTTCATATTTTACGTTAATGGAACGTTCGTATTAATAATTTTTTGAAACATAATATCTTTTTCTCTAAAAAATTTAATTATTTTCTTTTTTAAACAATATTATTAATAAAAACATATCTCTTATCATAAAAGCCTTCACATTAGTTTTACTAATGTCAGGATTTTTATGATAAGATCAATGTTTGTATTAATTATTAGCCTGTAAAAAAGATAATAATCTAATTTTTTCATAAAAGAAATGAAACTTATTTATTAAATTATAAAAATAACCATGACAAGTATATAAAAAATGAAAAAAAAATATGCATATATTTTTTGTTATTGTTTATGACAAATTAATTTATTTATATCATTAAACAAGTATAACGACTGTTAATATTATCTCGCGCTACCCCAGATTAAAAAAAGAAACATCAAAATCGGTTAATATTTCACTGAGATATAGAAAATTTTTTCACAAGACAAATTTGAAGTAATCGAAAAAATTTTTTTTGTACTTGCGAAAGATGACGCGTTCCTCCCCTCTTCAAAAAGAATTGAAACTATACATACTTAAAGACAATCTTTTAAGGTTTTAAAAAACTGATTTTAATATCAGAAATGATCTTATATCAAAGTTCAAGTATTAAAGGATCTGTCATTAAAATTTCATTTCTTAATCTTTGTAAATAAACAAATGGCGAATTTAAAAAAAAAAAAATTATCTAAGCTCCTAATTATCACAGAATAACGTTTTTTTTTTTAAATAAGCGTTAAAATTTAAGCAACAAGAATAAAAAAGTTGCATTCAAATATTTTTATTTTTTCATATATAAATTTAAAAAACAATTAAGAAAAAAAATTTTTTTTTTTCGATCGCCATGTAAACAGCGAAAATAATTAAAATGTCAATCAAACTTTTTATTTTCACTAAATATATGTGTCAAAGAGCATAAATGACAATGGTCATTTCTTTCTAAAATGACCGCAATAGGGTCCATTTAAGGCCTACATTTTACCTCTTTTTAGTGAACAAATTGAATATCTCATAAACAAATTAATATTTTTTGCTGAAAAAATTATGGGAACTTAAGGATGATAGAAGGCAACTTTTTACAAAGTTACAAGCATGTAGCTCTTTTTTTTATGGAATAAAAAATTATTGAACATTTAACGATTTTTGACTATATTTTTGCGATTATTTAAATAAATTATTAATGAAATTTAATGTAATAGGGCTTAAACTATTCGTCTTGAAGACCTTTATAAGTATTATAAATTTCATATACCCTATTAAAAAACGAAAAGAGCTAGATCCAAAAAACATCGATTTTTCACAATTTTTTACATAAAAACGTTGTTTAAAAAAATATGCTAGCCCAAATTTTGAGGGTCTTTCTAAATTTTAATATCTTTTAACCTAATAAACTCATTTTTCACTTCAGTTACCTGTTACTAATTAAGTCAAATTTTATGGTTTTTCGAGCTAATTCTACTGGACTATATAAGAAAAAACAAAATAATCATGATGCGAAACTCAATACATAATTCGAAGTTTTCTTATGTCTGTGGTAAAATATGCAGCGCTGCTATTTGAGGTACACATTCGGAAAAATATCCTTTCCGCCAAGTGTACATACTTAAGTTCATCAGCATAGAGGACATCAGTTCAAAGGATAAATAATACAAAAATAAAAATTAGTACAACACACGAATAGAGAATTGAATAAATTATGAAATAATAAACGAGAATGAATAGAAATCTTTTTTCTTTACGTATCAATCATTATTTTATTTCTTTATTTTTATACAAAGTTAAGTTTTACATTAATTTTCATACAATTTCATAGAAAAAGTTGAATGTTTAGGATACTGAAACGTTAAAATTAGGCGGTCGGAACCATTCGCCGCTTGATGGAGCTGCGGTCAGGTGAGTGAAAAATATAAAATATTTTTTATACAGCTATTTACAATTTTCTAACACAATAATATACTTTTAATGTTGTCATTTCCTCTAGCCATATGTATGTAGAATAATTATTAATGATAATCTTGTTTAAAAAGTCTAAAATATTGTTATAAAGCGAAAAATGCGGCGCGAAGTAGAGCCGATGTAAACATTGGTATACATCGTTCTTTGGTATTACTTTCTCTGTCGCACTAAAGGAAGGTATCCACATGTTTACATCAGCTCTATCTTGCACCGCATTTTTCGTTTTATAACAATATTTTAGACTTTTCAAGCAAGATTAGCATTAATAATTATTCTACATACATATGACTAGAGGAAATGACAACATTATAAGTATATTATTGTTTCAGAAAATTGTAAATAGCTGTACAAAAAATATTTTATATTTTTCTCTCACCTGACCGCAACGCTACCTTAAATCTAGCGGCGAATAGACCCGACCGCCTTTTAAGTTGTAAAATATAATTTGTTTTCATTTTAAAATAATGAGCGTATTTTTTTTAAAATATAACATACATAAAAAAATAAAATTTTTTAAACTTTTACAAAAATGTTCTATAGAAAATAAATTGAATTGAGATACAGAACTATAAAATTACAATTTTGAAGAAATTTACGTCATAATTACAATTTTGAAGAAATTTACGTCATAATTACAATTTTGAAGTTGTCCATCTCAATTTAGAAACAGTGAATCGTTTTGAAATTTTTACCACTTATTTATGATGTTGTTTTAAAATTATGATGAAAATTTCAAAGCATTCTTAACATAATGAATTTCTTATGATGTAACTGGTGACCAACCTCCTTGAGGGGATGTAAAATGCCGACATTACAGTTTCCCAAATTTTTTATTCTTAACCCAAATTTTTCAAAAATATCTCTATATTACAGCCTTTTATTTTAATTTAAAAAAAGCATAATATATAACAGTCCAGGCGCTCAGAAGGTTTCGTATGAAGTTAGAGGTCCCACCAAGCAAGTAGGTGATTTATATGTATTTTGAGCTGCTGAATCCGAATTTGCAACTTGCTTTTCGCGCAAGTGGTCGAGTAATTCGTTATAAATAAATTAATTGTTTAAATGGCTATAGTTTATGAACTATAATAGATGCAGTGATTTTCTCTGCAAAAACTTGTTCTTTGATAAAAAAACAAAAAAAAATCGTCTTTGTTGCATGTCGATTCGATAATTAGAACCAGAGATATGGCAAATATATTGCAAAAACACATAGAAACAAGCGCGGAACGCCCTGGTAAAAAACTTTATGATTCGACTACTAATTAATATTTTTTGAAGTTCAACATGTGTTTGAAAAATGTCAGAGTCTCAGCTGATAAATCGTTATATATTACTTTCAAATGTTAATAAATAAGCTAGAATGATTTGAAGCAGAAAAAATGTTCAATTTTTCAGAATTTTGTTTGTTTATAACGAAATAATATAGGTTAGCGAACAAAATATTTCTATATTTTTGATATAGAATGATAGGAAATTTCATCTAGTTTAAGAATCTGTTCGGTTTTTCAAATTTAAGTAAGTAGAACCTGAGATATCGCAAATTTAAGCTGTAGCGACAACTCCTTGCAACACGACATATGTGTGTAATATGGCGATCACTTTCCTTATTAAAAATTCTTTTATTATAAGGTAAGTAATTTCATTCTTTTGTAATAAAATTAATTTTAACTCTGTATTAGGAAATTAAATAAAAATTTAATAAAAAAGGATTCGGCTAAAAATAGATGACTCTAATAAATCTGAAGGTTAAAACAAATTTTTTGAATAAAATAGATTATTGTTCTTTTTGCAATTGCAAAAAAATAAATAAATGTAAAAATACTCCGTAAGTTGAGTAAATTGTTTACTATTATAGTAGAAAAATCAATGATTATTTACAACCCTAAATCTACTTCATCTAAATGTATTATACATCATTAATATTATGACAAAGTATATAAAATAGAGTCAAAAGTAATTTTATTAGAAAAGAATGAGATTACTTACCTTATAATAAAAGAATTTTTAATAAGAAAAGCGATCGCTATATTGTACACATATGTCGTGTTGCAAGGAGTTGGCGCTACAGCTTAAATTTGCGATATCTCAGGTTCTATTTACTTAAATTTAAAAAACTGAACAGATTCTCAAACTAGATGAAATTTCCTATCATTCTATATGAAAAATATAGAAATATTTTGTTCGCTAACCTATATTATTTCGTTATAAACAAACAAAATTCTGAAAAATTGAACATTTTTTCTGCTTCAAATCATTCTAGCTTATTTATTAACATTTGAAAGTAATATATAACGATTTATCATTAAAGCTGAGACTCTTACATTTTTCAAACACATGTTGAACTTCAAAAAATATCAATTAGTAGTCGAGTTATAAGGTTTTTTACCAGGGCGTTTCACGCTAGCGCTACGTCTCTATGTTTTTTTGCAATATATTTGCCATTTCTCTGGTTCTAATTATCGAATCGACATGCAACAAAAACGAATTTTTTTTGTTTTTTTATTAAAGTACAAATTTTCTCAGAGAAAATTACTGCATCTATTGTAGTTCATAAACTATAGTCATTTAAACAATTAATTTGTTTATAACAAATTACTCGACCACTTGCGTGAAAAGCAAGTTTAAAATTCGGATTCAGCGGCTCAAAATACATATAAATCACCTACTTGCTTGGTGGGACCTCTAACTTCATACAAAACCCTCTGGGTGCCTACACTGAAAAAAAAACTCGAAGCCAGCACTGCGAAGTTAATCTGAGCGGTTGCATGCGAACAACATTCGAAGCGAGTGATTACAGAAAATCGTAAAATATGAATGCGTAACCGTGTCGCTGTAAATAATTACGATTTTCTGTGTAAACGATTACGCTAATCCGAGCAGAGCGCCACAACTGTGTTGCGAGCACGCTTGCTCCGACCCTCCGGCATCGCGCGTGCAGGAAGTCGAAACCAAGCACTGCGGCAAAGCTGCGAGCTTGCTTGCTCCGACTCTCCGGCATCGCGCGTGCAGAAAGCCAAGACCAAGCACAGCGGCAGAGCTGCGAGCACGCTCTCTTTGACTTTGCGGCATTTCTCATGCAGAAAGCGGAGACCAAGGGTAACGACAGAGTTACAGGCTCGCTCACTTTGAATTTCTGAACATTGACGTACCAGAAGCGAGGCCAAGCACTCTAAACGTTAAAAATTTACATTTAATAAAGCAAAATTTCTTTTTCTTTTCTTTTTTTGTAAGTTTTAACACTTTACGTGAAGTATAATTTATTTAAGTAAAATTCTATAATACAGTCGACGATCTGAGTCCCGCCGCCTTTTCCTCCATTGACTAGCTCATGCGTTACCCCCACTCGCTGATTAAAAGAATTTGTTTCCAAACATTCTGAGTCCCGCATCTGCTCTATACGACTTTTTAAGAGGCGGTCGGAACCAAATCGGTGACTTAGTTCGGTGCTTGTAATAAATGCTTATAATAATTTATTCATTTATTAATATGGTAAAAATATAGTCATTTCCTCTAGTCATGTATATAAAGAATAATTTAAAATAGTTAAAGCCACAAAAATATACAAAATATTGTTATAAAGCGAAAAATGCCACCTAACAATGGACACGACAGTTTTTTGCATGCGGTATATGTCAAGTCAGTTTGATATTTGTAATAAATGCTTACAATAATTTATTTACTTATTCATATGGTAAAAATATAGTCATTTCCTCTAGTCATGTATATAAAGAATATTTTAAAATAGTTTAAGTCATAAAAATATACAAAATATTATCGTAAAGCGAAAAATGCTGACTTGATATATACCGCAAGTCACCGATTTGGTTCCGACCGCCTCTTAAGAAGGGGCCGAACTATCTGTCTTTGTCTAATAGCGTTTTTCATCATTTATGTAAACACTATCCGGTATAACAAGAAAACAATAGCAGCCCCTGCTAGATATTAGTATAATTAGTAAATTTTGTAATGGCAACCAAATTTTTTACCGCATAGTTTTTGACTAATTAGAGACCTACTAGCAATCTAGAATATAACCTATCTTTTTTTGGTAGGTCTCTAATTATTCAAAAACTACGCAGTGAAAAAATTTAGTTGTTATTACAAAATTTACTTATTATACTAATATCTAGCGGGGGCTGCTATTTTTTTCTTGTTATACCGGATAGTGTTTACATAAATGATGAAAAACGCTATTAGACAAAGACAGATAGTTCGGCCCCTTCCTAACTTGTAAAAATGGATTTATTAGTTTAACTTTTTTGTTTAGAATACAATAAACGTTCATTGAAATAAAAGGTAACAAAAAATATTGTAATATTGCATAATTCTCATTTATATTTACTATAAAAAATATAAAAATTAAATTTTTTTATTTATAGGTAACGTAAATTTAAAAATTAAAGAATATATTATTTATTGATGAACTAAATACTCATTGTTATTATGAAAATGAAATAAAATAAGATTTATTTTATCTTTTATTTATAAAGCAATCACTTAAATTTTCAAATAAATAACATTTTATTGATTGATTAAATATATCTAGTTTAATTTTTATATTTTTTTCAATAGATATAAATGAGAATTATGCAATATTTTATTATTTCTTTGTTACTTTTTATTTCAATAAACATTTGTTGTTTTCTAAACAAAAAAATGAAATTAATAAACCCATTTTTACAAGTGAAAAAGTCGCATAGAGCAGCGGCGGGACTCAGAATGTTTGGAAACAAATTCTTTCAGTCAGCGAGTGGGGGTAACGCACGAGCGAGTCGATAGAGGAGAAGGCGGCGGGACTCAGATCGACGACTGTATTATAAAAATTAAATTTTATTTCATAAAATTTTGTTTAAAATGTTTCTTAACTTAAAAATTGATGTGATATTTTACTTTTACCATTATTCGCCTGAGTATATTAATGTAATAATGTAAATTTATAATTTTGATTTATTTTTAATACCTTATTTGTGCGATTATTAGTGCTTTTATACCTTTGAATTGATTTTAACTTTATTTTAATCATTCGTATTTTTATTAATTCGTATTTTTATTAATTCGTATTTTTATAAATTCGTATTTTTATAAAGCTAATGATGAATAAAATGTACTCGTCAAGCGTAACGATTTCAGTTTCTCTTATAGATCGTGAAGTTACAATTCCAATAATTTTTCGAAGGATGAGGTATGAATTGCAGTATTGATTTTTTTCTAAAATCAAATCCCCTATCATAAGACCTAAATAACGAGAGAGACAAAGCATCTCAGAAGCGGACTGTTTCATTTTAATCTTAGTTGAAGTCCCCAAAATTAAAGATTTCGATGATGAAGCTACTTCTGTTGTTAGTTGTCTTGGTTTATCTGAATCTTCCAAATCTCCGTAATCAAAAGTTTTGATGCGCTGATTAATATCTTGAAGAGAAAACAGTTTTTCTACATATATAAGTTTTGTTGAAATTTTTGAAATGGTGTCGCAAACCAAACCCTCAAAAAAATCGTGCATTAAATTAATCATTTGATTCTCTGCAACATGATACTTTTCCAGTTTATTAAAAATATACTGCTCTATTACGCCACCTGTGTTGGAAAGCATATCAGATTCATAATTACTCTGATTTCGTACTAAATGTGGAATTTTTAAAGTAAAAGATTCACACTCTTTGCCAGTAGCTCTACATAACCTACACCAATAATTCGATTTGGCACTAAAATTTTCGGTAAAGTCACAAATACTATTCATACCTAAATTATCACCGGAAATAAGAACACATTCAAAATAGATTTTACGGAGAGACCCGTCAATAAGGACTTCTAGACCATTTTTGGACAGATTATTTAGGTCATCGATGTCTTGTAAGAATACCTTGTTCAAAATCCTCGATCCTTAGAATAAAAAATGGTACTTACAAAAATATTATCTAATTTAGCTACTAAGTGTGGAGGGAGGAATGGTAAAGTTATATACACTCCACCAAGTTTTTGTTCACCAGCATGTGACCCTAAACAATTTAATGGTTCAAAATCATCGAAGTACAGGACTAATGGCAAAACTACTGAATCGTCCGAACGAGAATATTTAGTTTTCCACATATTTCCTTGAGTAATGTTGAAAAGTACGCTTGTCTGTGATTTTAAACTGTTGACATATAAATCAACGCTTGCTAAAACACCCGGTAATTCTAAAAAAATTTGTAAACTATGAGAAATGGATAAATGAACAGCATTAATTGATTTAAAAGTGATATCTTTTGATGGTTCTAATAAAAGACTTTTTTCTCCTACTTTAAACTCTTGTGGTAATTTAAACACAATTTCTTTCTCATAAATACGGAACCTCTGATGTTCTGTAAGAAAATTTTCAAAAGGACTAATACTTTCATGAAATACTGGTTGCAACTGATCTTTCAAATCTTGGATAAGTTCATTGTTACAATTATTAAAAATGGAGTTAACTTTATCTTGTAAATGAGGAATAAATATATTACCTATAAAATTATTCATCGAAATGATGATTTCGTCAACGATATTGCGCGGTATTGAAGGTAAGTTGTACAAGTATAGCGTGAATAACATTGTTTCATGATGCAACGTGGATTAATCGATAGACGTTTCATTAAAGACGAACTCCATTCTATTAAAATGATCACAATTCTAAAACTTTATAACTTTTAACTTAAGTATTTTATATTTTATCTTATAAATAAGATTTATTTTTTAAAACAATGCTTTCTTATTCTAATTATCAAATTTTTCTATAAGTATGACAACACTGCAAAGAATTGTTTAACAATTTTATTTTAAGATATATTGTTTGATAATCAAATATGATTTAAGATGTGAAATTTCTCAAAATATTCCTACTTATATTATATTATAAACAAATACAAAGGTATGTATAGTTGAATTATTATATAACACTTATAAAACACTTTAATATTTTAACTTTTCTTAAATATTATAATATGTATAAATTTCACTTTAAATTTCATGCGTAGAATGAACTTTATATTTTGAGAATTTCAAATATCTCTTTAGTAATGTGGAGCTTGTGAACTAAGACACACTGAAGAATAACGATTCTTCACTGACGCTTTTATAGGACAAAAACTATTGACCAAAAGATTATCCTCTTTAACGGCATGTCGGAGCTGCAGCAATCGAGTTTTGTTTTTTTTATTTTATCAATATCTTTTTAAATTCTTCAATTAAACAAATATAATGACTTGTCCGCACTAAAGCTATACACTGAGAAAAATAGATTATAACTTTAGTTATAGATAGTAATAAAAATTACTATATTTTATAGGAGAGTTGGGACATTTCTGCATTATAACGATTTTTATTACATTTATAACAAATATTACTATAAATTTGATAAGGTTGGCAACAATCGTTTAAGAAATGAAACTATATCTTATTAGAAAAATTGTTATATTACATAGTAAAAATCATGCTATAGTAAAATTTGTTATGACAGAGTGAAAATATTTGATATCTTATGTTGGAATGAATGTTATAAAAATAATAAATTTTATTATGCATATAATAAATTTCATTATGCATATAATAAATTTTATTATGAATATAATAAATTTTACTATTTTAAATAGTAATGTCGAGTCGATGATCTGTAAATTTATTTCTAACCTCAAAATTTTCTACCAAATTGAAAGTATAGTTGGGTAACATATGTAGACGATTCGAAATTTTATAAGTAACATGTCGTAATGGCGCAGTCGGTAACGTTCACGCTTTCCAGTCTCGAGGTCCCGGGTTCGACTCCACTTCAGGTCCGTTTTTTTCTTAGGTAATTTATTTTTAAAAAATTGATATAATTAAAATTAATAAATAAATCTAAAGTTAAATGAATTTAAAAATTTCAATGTCAAATTTCGGGTACAAAAAAAAAAAAAAAAAAATTTTTTCTACATATCTGTTTTCATAAATTTTACTATGTAATATAGTAAAATTTGTTATAATGCAGAAATGTCCCACTCGTACTATATAATATAGTAATTTTGAATACAATCTATAGTTATATTTATTATAGGATTTCTCTCAGTGTATGATGAATACTGTTTTGAAATTTATAAAACCTATTGATCATATTTGTTTGCTATGTTTTTAAGTTTATGGTTCAAAATATAACAAACAAAACTGAGCAATAAGTTCTATAAATTTTCAAATAGAGTGTTGGGTGCCGGCGAAATTTGAAATGATTTTCATGGATAATTGAACGTAATTGATTTTAGGGAAATGTAGATAATATGAAAAAGATGTATTTATATTTTATAATTTTTATTCAACAATACAGTATAGAATGATCGGTCTAATGTTGGAAAAGAAAAAGGAATCCGTCTAAATTTAATAAAGTAGAGATGAAATGTATTCAAAAAGTTATTATTTGTATTTTTCCAATGAAAAAAATTTTTTAATTATTATATTAAATTTTATAAATAAATCTTTCTTATATTTTTAGAACAATATAAAAAATGATTTATTGAAAAAAAGATATGGTTAATTAGGTAATAAATTACATAATATGTATATTACATATGTGTAAATCACATACGTGGCAAGAAGTATTGTAGTTTATTTTATGAAAATATAACATTTGAAACATAATGCCTCATTTAAATAATCAGTTTTTCTATTTTTAAGAAAAATGTCGCATTTGTTTTTTAATTGTTCGCTAAACATTCTTGAGTTGATCATAAATAATTAAAAACGAAATTGAAAGTATTTAATATAATTTCCTATCATGCGAGACCAAATTATATATAAAGATCTGATGACGAGACTCTTGCGCGTCTACGTAATAGCATTTCCGAACGCGTCGAGTACGGAACAAATAGAAAACCATTCATGGGGCACAATGTGGCCAGTGAGCAAGACTAAGTCAGTACATCGTGCGATGAGACTGGAGGGGGATATACGCTTGTTAATACCCAGTCCTTTGCATGAGCTGGAATAGGTTTTGTGACTGGCGGGGGTATTAATGTACACCGTATGAGACTTGCACAAGACACAAGTGGGTTTACTTAAGTCCTTTTTTTTATTATTCTCAAAACAGACGATATGTAGAACTTATTTTGGCTGTGCATTATACAATTTCCATACTAAAAGTCGATAGACTTTATACTGATATTTTTTAGGACTGTGTGACACCAATATTTTTTTCCGTGTAAGAGCATTTTTCTGTATGGGGAGACATAAAAACGTCGACTGTTTCTATCTCTGTCAATCTTATGCTCATGTACCGATACATCTGGTAAGAGACAATGTAAATTTATTAATAATTTTCCGACAAGATGATGTCAACTTGAGACATTTGTACGATGGTCACATAAATTCGGACATGACTTATGCACAATTTAAAAGCTTATGTTCACGATGTTGGATCGATGATAAGTATGGTTTCTTGATGATTGAAAAAGATAGTTCAATCAATGCTGGCAGGTATAGAAAGGACTTTGACTGTTTTGCTATAAATATAGCACACTTTTAGTTCAATCATATCATTCCATGATCGAACGTCGAATCGACAACATGGCCGACATTCGCCGAAGAAAAGATATACTGCATCAACTTATCAAAGCGAGAAATGCAGTCAAGCGTAAATACAATCTATTGAAATATGGAAAGGATACTTTCGATAAAACAATTGGAGAAACTTTCAGACCAATAGTCGATCCTTTACAAAAACTTGTAAAGACATCTAAAAAATCTTGAAATATCGAAACCAAGGAACAAGCTACTGATGCTATGAGTGTGAATAATGTCAGTATTGATGAGTCTTATGATGAAACATCTTTGAATAAAACTGTTCGACCGCATACGGATACAGAATTTGAATCAGCTCTCAGTGATGAAAATAGCGGAACGGATGATAACAAGTTGTAACGTCAAAATGTTAAGACTTTATAGCAAGATTGGCAAAGTTGAATTTTATAGTTAATTTTCGTGTTATTACTCGATCTTACCTTATTACTTTCTTACTAGAATATATATATGTATAACGATTATTCTTTAAACAATAAATTTTAAGTAAGCAGCAAAATAAAGAGACCAATCTTGCCTTCTTCTGGTAAAGTTAGTATACTCGCCGACTTTACGACTCAGCAATATCCGTTGGGTTCGTTTTTTGAAGTTACATAAAATTTCTTTTGATAACTTTATATTTTAGACAGCACATATTAGCATGCAACATAACATTTAATTTAAGACCCACATAAAATTGACATAAGGCGGTGTGTGAAATAAACAACACTAGATTTTATTTTGAGATGGTCATATATATGACGTCTTTTGAAAAATGGTTCTCATTTATTTTTATTTTAATACATAATTCGTCGTTATATATTTATATATCAATTTATAAAAGAAAAATATCAATTATGACTGAACTGTTATTAAC
The DNA here is from genome assembly GCA_017163975.1 of Anastatus disparis. Classification (NCBI taxonomy): domain Eukaryota; kingdom Metazoa; phylum Arthropoda; class Insecta; order Hymenoptera; family Eupelmidae; genus Anastatus; species Anastatus disparis. Next base: position 4,194,377 of record JAFFSR010000213.1, on the reverse strand, counting down.
AAAAAATTATCACGTGAAAGTTTGACTGAATTATATGAACACTAAATCTCAAAAAAAAATGTTTAAATTAAAAAAGAAATGAACAAAGTTTTAACGTGAAAATTAATATCTTTTAATTTTATATGAGAGGAAAAAGGCCACTCTCGATTTTTCTTGTCTTTTTTTTTAATAGCTATATCTATAACTCTTAGTATAAATAGGTCGTGCGTATGATGTGGTTCTAAGGACATAACCTGTACCAAACAAAATTAGCCCTAATCCCTGGTGTACGATAACCTGTGCATCACCAGGCATAAAATGCTCGTGGTGTCCACTGGATAAGGGCAGCTTTTCAGCACCCTTTTACATCCATCACCATCAGGCTTTTGTGCAATGCGCAGCGGTTCTATGAAATCATACCACTCGGGGCTTTTCGGCCGAAGGCCTAGTCTTTCCCCTTATTAGTACAAAAGAAATATAATTTTGTTAATTATATTGGTTAGTATACAATCACTGTGTTGACACTGACTCTATTTTTACTGATTAATTATTTCAAGTAATCCTGCAAAAAGATATCTTATACGCAGGATTACTTATTACAAAAACAAAATCAAAAATATATGTAAATTCAATTTCCATCGCGAATAGAAAATCTTAAAATCTTTATTAATTCTTTATTACTTATTATATTACTCTTTTATTTTTAATAAAGAAAAGAATCTTAAGAAAAACAAATAAAATAATCGCGTCTCTTTCTTACTTTATACTGCGAATAAGCAGACAAGGAAAAAAATTAGTTTGAATCTATTAAGATTTATACTTTAGGCGGTACGAGAGAGAATGAACCCGAGATCCTCGCGCTCCGTGAGCCCGAGCTCACTGATCCCCTCTTCTTCAATTGGTTATCTAGATAATCTAACTTATCTAGGCTGTCATGTAGATATGCGCAGAGATCTCTTTGTACTTGTTCCTAGCGTATCTGGATACCCCCATCTACATACTGCATTAGATAATAGTTATACTATTTTACTAGGAACTTTGTTAATTTACTCATAGAAATTTCATTATCTTGTATAAAAAAAAATTACATAATGTAATTATCCTATTTCCTTGTTAAAATTTATCATTTAATTTAATTAACTATGTTTTTAAGTCTTTGCACGTAATTAGATCTTCTGAAAGCCCCGTCTACGCTAGAGATTCAAGATGAGTTTAAGAGGAGGTCGAGTATATCTGTCCTCTTCTAATCAAAGAATTGATTTTTTCACAAAAATTAATAATTGTAGCAAAAAATAAGAAGAAAGCCCCATGCCGTATAATAAAAAGCAAGTTTCTCTTTTATGAGGAAAAATTATTTTTATCGCTTCGTTTTTAAGAAAACCTTGAAAAACTGAATTGTCCATCCTAACCTCTATTTTTCAAGTTTTTCAAGGTTTTCTTAAAAACGAAGCGATAAAAATAATTTTTCCTCATCAAAGAAAATCTTGCTTTTTATTATACGAGATGGGGCTATCTCCTTATTTTTTGCTGCAATTATTAGTTTGTGCAAAAAAATTGATTTTTTGATTAGAAAAGGACAGAGATATACGACCTGCTCTTCAATTGTATATTTGTTTATAATAATTACTATATAAATTAATTAATTTAAGTCCTTAAAATTCTCTCATAATCAAAAATAATGCTCATATTGAATAATTTCTTTAATAACCCCTTTTTTATTAAGTTATACGGTCAAAAAGAAATTGATTGAATTAAGTGTAATGTTGTATCAACGCGTTAGCATCGCGTCTCTTTGCCTCTCTCTCTTACCCATTATGAAAGACAAGGAGCGCTGCGCTTCACACCGGGCCCCTCGGCGAATGAGATTCGAACACGCGGACCGGCCAACGGCGGGCTTTTCGTTTAAATTTGAATTATTGTTACAATTACAAAATTTTAATATTTTATTGAAAATCTTTTTATGGAAAATTCCGTTATATATTTTTCAATGCTTTTTTATAAAAAATGAATTTTTCTAATAACTGTATATAATTTTTTTTCCAAAATATATTAATATTACTCTACATTACCGACCGAATCTAATTAAAAATTTTTCTATTCATTTTAATAATTCAAATGCAATTCGGACTCGTTGCAAAGTATATTCACAAACTCGTGAAAAATAAGACCCAGGATTTGGATAAAATTTATGGTGTTCGTAAAGAGGGTAACAAATACTTAATAGGCGACTCACCTATTTACTTTGAAGATAGTTATGTAAAAGTTAAGGATGTGAAATATCCGAGAGCTGATGGTTTGCTAGAGTTGATACTAACAAAACAGCCTAATCAGAGAAACTTTAGCTCAAGTGACATGCAAAACTATCGACAAATTCTTGAAGCCACTAGTGCTCACAAGAGACGTTACAGAAACGATGAACAGATTCATGCTCACAGAAGCAAGAAATTTGATAACATCATTGCTCCTATGTTTAAACGTGGTGGTGGACTACTAACTAGATACAAAGTTGCTAGAAGGGATATGTTGATGGATTACGTTTATTGGGATGATCCCAATGAACTTGTCGATCGATTACGATTACTCATAGCTGAGAGAGAAGCTGGAAACCCTAGTCATACAAACGAAATTCATTCAATCATCGAAGAACTGCGAGAAGCTGGCTATATATACCGAGACACAAGCGAATACTTGAACATTATCAAGATGAGTGTCGACGTATTCGGACGTAATCTTGAACGAAGCGAGGGCGGTCGTGGTCCTCCAGGTGTTGGATATGAAATCACATCTGATGGTCAGTATGACTTGGAGAATTAGAGACTTTGTTATCTCAAATCACCTAATCAACTCAATGAAGCTGTAAATTTAGATACTTTACAACGTTTTGTACGTTTGGAAGTTCAAAGATTATTAGATTCAATATCTAGTTTGAGAAGTGATCTTAATAACCTAAATAAAATCGTAGAGATGCATAGAGATGAACTCGATAAGAAATTCGTATAAAGCCAGACGGAAATCGAGACTATAAAAGAGGCATTATCACCTAGTGCAAAACTGTCAATCGATAACCATCGATGGAACAACGTCAAAAAGTAGTAGAAAAGCTTCACAAGCCAGCGCGTCGTAATTATCCTCGTCGAAAGTTCGATGTGCGAGGTTTTGACGAAACATGGCAAGCAGATCTAGTAGAAATGCAACCTTATTCTAAAGAGAAAAAAGGATTTAAATATATGCTTACCGTAATAGATGTATTTTCAAAGTATGCGTGGGCATTTTCTGTTAAACGAAAAACTGGACAAAATGTCGCTGATGCTATGAAATCTATATTACGTAAAGGTCAAGTACCAAAGAATTTACAAACAGATAATGGCAAAGAGTTCTATAATACAAATTTTCAAAGTCTTATGGAAAGATATAAAATTAATCTATACTCTACGTACAGCAATCTTAAAGCATCCATTTGTGAACGTTTCAATCGTACACTCAAAAATAAAATGTGGGTAGAATTTAATTTATGTGGAAACTATAAGTGGCTTGATATTTTACCTAAGCTAATAATAGCTTACAATTATAGAAAACATCGAACTATCGGTATAAAGCCCAACAAAGTTACAGCTACTAACGAAGCAGAAGTTCTCAAACATTTTAATAAAAAAATTATTCCAATTAAAAAGCCAAAGTTCTAAGTTGGTGATAAAGTTAGAGTTAGTAACGTGAAGCAATTATTTGAGAAGGGATATACACCTAACTGGTCCACAGAGATATGTACAATAACTAAAGTGACAGCAACTAATCCAGTAACTTATCATCTCAAAGATTATCACGATCAGCCTATCACTGGTGGCTTCTATGAGCGGGGACTCCAAAAAGTAATGTATTCCGATGTATATCTTGTAGAAAAAGTCTTGAAGAAACGAGGTAATCAAGTATATGAAAAATGGCTTGGATTTGATGCTTCTCACAATAGCTGGATAGATAAAACAGCAGCACAATAAGTACTTTCATTTGAAAGTTATTTCATAAAATTAATATGAACCGTACAGAAAAAAGTCATTTAGATAGTTTTAAAAACTGGCCTTTAAGTTTTTTAAAACCCAAAGACTTTGCTGCTGCAGGATTCTACTTTACAAATGAAATTGACAAAGTTCGTTGTTTTTAATACTCTACATAGATTTGTAGATGGGAGATTGGCGAGGATCCATTATCAGAGCATAAAAAATGAAATAGTCTCTGCTGCTTCCTTCGAAATATGTTCACTGATATTCCTGCAGATGATTCTTTGCATAGTAAATGTAAAGTTTGCTATGATAAAGAAATAGAAATAGCATTTTTACCGTGTGGACATTGTTGCTGTTGTTATCAATGTGCCAGTAATGTTAAACAATGCATAATCTGTAGAAGAGACATTAAGTTAAGAATAAGGGTATTTATATCTTAACGGCATGTCGGAGCTGCAGCAATTGAGTTTTGCTATTTTTATTTTATCAATATCTTTTTAAATTCATAAATTAAACAAATATAATGACTTGTCCGCATTAAAGCTATATTAGTACAATAATTTTTGTTAAAATAAAAAATCATTTGGACTTGTTATTTTTTTATGAGCTTTGATTGGAAACTACACTGAAAAGACATCGGTGCTCTCCCCGCCACACTGGTATATCCGTAACGGCGCTCCCTCTTTCAATCCATTACGGAGCAAGACCGGCGCTCGAGTGGTCCCGTTTTGTAGCAGCTCCTAATAAGCCGTGTGATAGACGCGGTAACTAGCGCCGCAAGAGGTCGTTTGCGGCGCTCTCAAGGCGCGGGCCGGCGCCGCTACGGTCCCGATTTCACAAACTATACAGGCTGTAGGATTCGGCGTAACTACGGTCAGGTGGGTGACTGTAGCGGTCCCTACGTCTTTTCAGTGTAGATATTAAACTCGACAAACCTAACCTTAAAATACGATACATTGAAAGTTTTTATTATAACTTTGTATGTATAATATTTTGGTGGATTTCTTGGGTTGTCCGCACTAGAGTTTAATCTTACAAATTTTTTCTTTGTAGTAAAAAAACTCGATTAAACGCATCGTTTATTCATAAGTTAGGATTGGAAATATTATTAGAAGGCGGACAGCTTCGTCATGCTCTTAAGAAGGGGCCGAACTATCTGTCTTTGTCTAATAGCGTTTTTCATCATTTATGTAAACACTATCCAGTATAACAAGAAAAAAATAGCAGCCCCCGTTAGATATTAGTATAGTAAGTAAATTTTGTAATAACAATCAAATTTTTTCACTGCGTAGTTTTTGAATAATTAGAGACCTACCAAAAAAAGATAGGTTGTATTCTAGATTGCTAGTAGGTCTCTAATTAGTCAAAAACTATGCGGTAAAAAATTTGGTTGTTATTACAAAATTTACTAATTATACTAATAACTAGCAGGCACTGCTATTTTTTTCTTGTTATACCGGATAGTGTTTACATAAATGATGAAAAACGCTATTAGACAAAGACAGATAGTTCGGCCCCTTCTTAAGATATAAATACCCTTATTCTTAACTTAATGTCTCAAAAAAAAAGATTTTTTTGTTTTTAGGAAGTGATGGAAGCCCTAATCAACGCACTCTACCTGTGAGGTACAACCAAGAATCGACTCTTGTGAACCCCTTACTACAATATCTGAATATTACGCATTATCAAGACTACATTTATCCAGCATTTAAATAAGTCTTCGAAAAATCATGCAATTCTATTAAAGCATCTATAAATTTAATTGATAACTTTAGTCGACAAGATGTCAGAAATCTATCGATCATCGGAGAGTTATGTAAAGGTAGTTGTATATTGAATTTGATCAAAATATTATCAAATTTAATCGAATTTTTATCGAATTTCATCGAATTTTTATCAAACTTGATCGACTATGATCGAATTTTGATCGAATGTTTATCGAACTTGATCAAATCTTTATCGAATTTCATCGAATCTTTATCGAATTTGATCAAATGTTTATCCAACTTGATCGAATTTTGATCGAATTTGATCGAATTTGATCAAATGTTTATCCAACTTGATCGAATTTTGATCAAATCTTTATCGAATTTGATCGAATGTTTATCGAACTTGATCGAATGTTTATCCAACTTGTTCGAATTTTCATCGAATTTGATCGAATTTTTGTCAAATGTGATCGAAGTTGATCGAATTCATATCGAAGTTAATCGAATTTTTATCGAACTTAATCGAATTTTTATTAAAGTTGATCGTATTATTATCAAACTTTATTGAATTTAATCGAATTTTCATCAAACTTTATCGAATTTAATCGAATTTTCATCAAACTTGATCGAATTATCAAACTTAATCGAATTTTTTATCAGACTTGATCCTATTTTAATGAATCTGATCGTATTATTATCGACTTCCATCGGCTCTTAGTCACTATTTCATCGACTTTTTTATCGACTTTTATCGACTTCGTAACTTTGTCGACTTTCCATAAACTTTCATCAAGACAACTGATTGCACTAATATGTCATTCAAGAGAAGACTTAGCGAGAAAATAGTATAACTTTAAATCACACTACTACCTAGGAGGTATGTCGACCTAATGCAGAACTTAATGTGCTTATCATTTATGCAAGTGACAAAAAGTCTGTTGTTATTAACAGCTTTAAATATTTTATAATACGTTATTTTCCAAACATAGAAAGATGGTTTGGTAAAAATAATCTATTTAGCTCGATCATGATTTCGATTCCATATTCAGTCCTTCACGGATCTTAATTTATTTACCTGAAATTACCGTTGCTCCCCTAATTCATTTACTTTCTTTCTAGACAAAAACCTATCACATGGGTTAAGCTTTGAGAAATCCATATTTTTTATTGCTTGAGAAATGAATACTTCTCAGCGAAAGGACTTATAAATATTACTATCCTGCTCGTGCAACCTTCATGAAAGAAACTCTTCTAACAGATCTACAATATTTTTATTGAACTTGATCGAATTTGCTAATTGAAAGCTACGTGATTGAAATGGCTAGATGTTCATTTAAATTATTAAATTATCTTAAAATCATCTTATCATCTTCTTAAACTTGTTAAATATCAGGTGGATTAACTATAAATACAACAGATTCTAGATTTGAGAATCAGTATGCATAGTACACCTGAGCTATCAACATGGCTAACTTTTTTAAAATTGAAAAACAAAAGAAGGCGATTAAACCTAAACTTCCAAATCAATTGAATATCAATCCTGGTCAAATATTTGATTCTGATCAAAATAAAAACACATCGTTTACAGGTAATTCAGAGACTGAGGTTACTTTGTACGATGTTGATAAGTTTACGCTTAATATATCTTTTCAACTTATAAAAAGTTTTAAAGGAAAAGATAAACTCCTTTCAAATGGTATTCATTTTTATAAGGATAAGGCTATAAGTAATGGTAATATTTACTGGAAGTGTCAATTTTACCGTTCAAAACAATGTTCAAGTCGTGCTGTAACGAAGGATATGAGACTTGTAAGTTGTATATCACATAACCATACAATAACGCCTGTGCAGGGAGAAAATGAAACAAGAAATATAATTTTTAAGGAAAAACGTGAGTCTAATGATGCTCTCAATACATGTCATACAAATTATAAACTCGCGAGAAAAGATGATATTGATTACATCAATCAGCAAAGGTATCCAGAATCAAAATTACTTGAAGATAGTTATTCTAGCTCTAATGATGAAATAGAAAATTATCAAAAGAATAAAAAGCACAACATATTTCAAAGTTATAAAAGGAAATTTCATAATAATGCTTCATCAGTATCAAGATGTAAAAAAGCAAAAGTTAGTTCTAACGATGTTAATAGTGATACATCATCAGATTCTGATAATAATACTTTTTTTCAACTCGAAAAAGCTAATTTTGAAAACTGTAAACCGAAATCTAACTTTTAAAATTTACCAGTATATAGATTTAGAAAAGCAAAATTAAGTTCCATAGATTCTTACAATGATACTTCATCAGATCATTCTATTAGTAACGCATCTTCATCTAAATACATGAGTGATCTCCTGTTGGAAGATTATGGAATTGGAGAATGGGACGACCTCAATGTATTAGTTGATCGCCTTCGTATTCTTACATCTCCAACTAACACAAATCTGTATACTACCAAGGAGATAGACTTTATAATTAACGAACTACAAAAAGCTGGTTTTATATATATATTAACTTGGGATGATATGCTTCAAATAAATGTTGAAGAGCTTTTGAAGCATCAACCATACAAAATCAAAAGTTTCTTTGCTTTCTGAACGTCCCTCCAGAAATGAAACAGAGAGAATATTTTCTATCCGAAACATCTACTCGATATTACGATCGAATAGTCAGCGCCATCAGTGATAACGTTTGAAAACTTGTAAGTGTGGGAGAATCATTATAAAAGACTGACCCTTCAGTAAAAGGTTCATTTAGGATGAGGTACTTGGTGGATGTGCAAGGCAAATAGCCGGACTCAAGGACTTGGCTATAACTCCTTTCAAAAATGATTCTGATTCTGTTGTAGTTACGAAAATCTTATCCTTGAAATCAACTATCGTACAAGAGAGAAAACAGTATTAAAGGTTTTCCAGAGTGGTAAAGAAAGAGATCTTGCCACATCCATCCCAGCAGCAGAGAATCTTTTTCATTCAACCTTCCTGAGCCATTGGTCGTAGAGATAGATCCGTCTTCTAAGCCATCGAGCGAAGGAATAATTTCTTTAAGCGATGCTGCTTGTATATGTACAAGAATCCCCACTCTTCCATTATTTCTTTCCACCCCTTTCTTCTATTACTAATGTTGAGAAAGAGCCGTGGTGGCTCAGGGGCTAGAGCATCCGACTCTCACGCAGAGGGCTGGGGTTCGAATCCCGGTGAGGTCGGGATTTTTTCTCCATTTTTTTAATTTAAATATTGAAAGTGGAGGATGTCCCGAACTCACTGACACCGCGGTGGACCACCCCCGAGAGACTTTTTTCGGTTTTCATAAAAATCGATGAAAGTCACTCGAGGGCCGGTAAGGCAGAACGCGACTGTTCCACTATTATAGTTGAGCCGGACCGTTCTGCCGGGTAGGTGTTGAGCTCCCGATGCGCTAAAAGGGATGGGTTGAGCGATGCTCCCCGCCTAAGTAGGCCTGCACGATCGAGCACCACCTACCGAAGTTAGGGAAAATTGAGGTATGATTTCGAACGCGAAAACACCGGAACACAAAGGTGGTCGAGGTGTCACTTACTAGGCCAAATAGGCTGTAGGTGGTTAAACCCCAAAGATATATATATATATACTAATGTTGAGAAGTATCCTCATTCTTACATCATTTCTTCCCACCCCTTTCTTTTATTGCTAATGTTGAAGAATTATTCCCATCATGGGTCGATAATGTAGATCACTGGTAGTATTATACGCGACTTATAATTTTTACTCAATGCAAATAAATTTTTTAAATTGCTATTTTATTTCAAATTAAATAAAGTTTTAATTTGAAATAATATTTAGAACATTTTAAGGTAGTACTATCGTTAAGGGATTGACGGTTCAGAAAAATCTGAGATTGGGCACATAAGTAGATTTTAATTAAAATAAAGCACAGTTAAATTTTGGTTAACTTTCAGAGCATGAGAAAAAAATTATAAGCATTTTAATTTTCATCTTTTAACACGCGCTTTATATCTATATATAGTGTATATATAGCTATACACGAGCGTGCATTGAGTCTAAGATGTTTATATCGTTTCAAACTCGATACTGAAAAATTTATTCTTTAGTTCTTTAATTAATTACGTGTTAAATTTGATGAAATTTTGAACCATCAGTAGCTTATAATCAAAAGTTGAAAAAGAATTTCTGTGTGGTTACCATAAGAGCGCGTGTTAAAAATGTGAAAATTAAAATGTTTGTCATTTTTCTCTCATGCTCCAAAAGTTTACCAAAATTTAACTACATCTTATTTTAACTTAAATCTACTTATATACCTAATTTCAGATTTTTCTGAACCGTCAATCCCTTAACGATAGTACTACCTTAAAATGAAAAAAAGTTGACTTGGGTTGGGATCGAACACACGACCCTCTGGTCGAGAGGTAGGTACTTATACCACTTGACCACGAAGTCATCGTATTCGTTAATTTTGGAAACTTGTATATGCGGAGTTTATCGAATACAATCCTACTTTCATTTAAATATTGATTAAATTTTTTAAATAATTATTAATTATTATTAATAATTATTTATTATAAAAAAAAAAATTAACTAAAAATTTTTTTATTTAAAAAAAATTTTAATAATAAATTAATATAAATAAATTACGAATCTAACATTACACAATCATTGAATATTAAATATGAAAAATTATAATATGAATTATAATATTAAAAGTATTAGATAGGCCCGTATCGCATACCGCTCTATCGCTGCGGGCTTTTTCATAAAAATTATAATATAAAGATTATAATATAAAAATTATAATATAAAAATTATAATATAATAATTATAATATTAAAAATATTAGATAGCCCCCTATCGGATACCGCTCATACCCGCGTGAAATCCGTGTGAGCCAGAAATTCAGGGCTTTCAGAAAACCTCATAACATTACTGGCACAGTGAGATAGAACAGACATAGCATTTCTGGATCTGTGATCCAGAAGGAACATAGCTTATCTATTCAGTTAAATTTTCAAATAAATTCATTCATTAATTTTCCAAAATTTTAGATTTGTTCTACAAAATCTAAAAATTTTAATATATAATATTGAAACCCAAAATTCTCAATAACTAATGAACGAATTTATTAGAAAATTTAACTGAATAATCTTTGTAGTAAATACTACAAGCTAAAGCATTTTTTTCCTTCAAGTTTTACAATAAAATGAAAAGATAGGTCAAATTCATGAGTACAGGTGCAGTGTCCGTTTTACATCTCCTTAAGTGAAATAAGTAATTTTCCAAAAAAGTTATTCCCCTACAAGAACCAATTACGTCATATTGAGAATAGTTACTGTATTCCAATCCGCCTTGGTAAGATCTCAAGTGTCGCCAAGAGATACAATGTAAATTAAATGAGGTAGTCAAAATAGGAACTACAGGTAGTGGGTTGAAATACATTGTTTTTATGGGAGGTCTTACCAAGGTTAATATAGATTTTATGAATTTTTAAATCAAAATTTAAAAATGTAATACTGATTTTTTATTGGATATCGAGAAAGGGACAACAATTGTTAAAAGTATGTAGAGATTGTATTAAAATATTATTTTTGAGATTGTATCAAAATATTATTTTTGTAAATTGTTAAAAAAACATCCTTACCTGTAAAATTATAGGATAAAAATTATTAAATATTTACTTTTTAATAAAATAAATGGCTAGCTAGTGAAAATTTTAAAACTTAAGAGTCGGCCTATAGCTTTATCCTTGTCTAATCTAAATTCTCCTTATAATTAATGAATTAAATATTTTTATACAAATGTAGGGGCTGAGCGCTGTAGAGCAAAAAACGAGCAAAGGATTCTATTCTATGAAAATTTTATATTTTTTCATAGAATAGAATCCTTTGCTTGTTTTTTGCTCTACAGCGCTCAGCCCCTATATTTGTGTATCCATATTTAATTTATTAATTATAACGAAAATTTAGATTAGACAATGATAAAGCTATACGGCCGACTCTTAAGAGGGGTACAAGTGAAATATTGTTCAATAAAAAAATGACGTTTTTTATTTTTGACCTAACCACTTACAATATAATTCATGTGTGATGTTTTTCAAAATCATCTAAAGAATCTATAAAAAAAATTTCAGCACAAAATATTAAAAACCGTGGGAATGGTAGTATTTTAACTGCTACTAGGTTTAGAGGTTAATGAGGTAGCAGTTAAAATATTACTAGTCCCATTTTTTTATAGATTCTTTTGATGATTTTGAACAGCATCATGAATGAATTATGTTGTAGGTGCTATGAGTCAAAAATTAAAAACGTCATTTTTTATTGAACAAGATTTCATTTGTACTCCCCGTTCATATCACAAAAATTCTGTAAAATTACTCAGATTTATAAAGGAAAAATGTATCTCATTTATAATAAAAGAATCTTTTTATTTGTCTAATTTCAAATTTAAAAAAATAATATGCAGAAAAATAATGTCATGGGCAAAAAGTTAAACCTCTTTTTATTATTATTCACACAAGGCATAATTCAAGAAGAATAACCAGCCAAATACTATGATTGAACAACGTGTTAGCAAAAGATCGTTAGTTATTCATAAAATATATCGAGCTGCTTCGTATTATTACTGCGGTATCACAAAGTCTTTCAACATAATCCCTTTGGAATAAGCTAAATAACAAAGTCAGATAGAAAGAAAGAGAAGCAGCGTCAAGCACATCGTTCCCTAAGGAATAGAAGTGAACACTCGTTATAATATGATTACATTCTATCCATCATGAGTCTTCGTGCAACGATTACATTCTGGGCGCTCGCGCGTTATGATCGAGAGGGCGATAATTGCATTGTCGAATGAATACTGAAGTCTAACTTGGCTCGTGGCAAACGTAAAAGAGCTAATTATCATAATAAATTTCAACTACAAATGCAATTTTGACAAATATGAAATATTCTTTCTTTCACTGCTTCACTTAATTGCTACGTTACATTATGGATATAATATTATTCTGATGGTTTACGGATATAATATTATTCTGAATTTTTTACGTATTATCTGTATTAGACATATTTTCAAATTTGTATTATTTAGTTTTTTTTTTTAAATCAATAAAAATGAGTGATTAACAAAATATTTTTAATTCTCGATAAATATTATAGCCAAGTTCATTACACTGAGCTTTTCAAAAATAATTTATCTGAGGAATAATAACAATATGATTTTTATTATCAGAGACCTCAGTTGTTATAATAAATAGAACATTGAAATTATTACTATCATATCTTAATTTGAACCACGAATGAAAATGATTGTATTATTTCTAACTAAACTTGTTTGACTTTTGAATTTCAGTTTGTGTGTTTACGTGATCTTTACGAATGATTAACACGTATACATATTAATTAAATTTTGATCGGAAATGAACAAACGAACTTATCCTTGTAAATTTTAATATAATTTTATAAAGAAATTCCGAATATTTACAACACTAATAAAATAGAGTAAATCATTTAATATTACAGAAGTAATAATTGAAGACAGTATGTACGTCATTACCTTAATTTCAATGTATAATAACGATTCCTCGTAAAAAAACTTTTCCGTCGTTGGAGTTGTCCATTAAACACTTCCGTTTTTTACGATTATACGCCAAGTTTCTCTTTCCTTGATATTCATAAAAAAGGTAAGTACGCGAGAAGGTAAATGAACGCATTCAGAGGAAATGAATATATTTAAATGAGGTAAGCGTGTATGTACAGAATCACGTATACATGTAAATAAATCTAATTCGTGAGGCCGGATATGCGTAATGGACGGAAGACTCGCCACCCTCGACAATACCAACATTGAGCGGAAGCCTTCCTGGTCAGTAGTTAGTAGTAATATTAGTAGTGGTAGCAACAGTACTAATAATAGATCCACGAGTGATAGTTGTAGTCATAATAATAATAATAATAATAATAATAACAATAATAATACTAGTAGAAATAATAATAGTATCTGCGTAGAAATATAAAATATGGACAATATCTTGACGATGTATTGTATCCACACTGTTAAAAAAAACATGAAATTTAATGCAAATTTAATGCAAAACTGGAAACTTGCTTGAAGCGTGTACATGAAAATTAATAATTTTACCGTAATTTTAATGTAAATTTGCATGAAATTTAAAGTAAAAATATAAATTTCATAAATGTACTGGAAGCAAAATTCAATTTTTTTTAACAGTGCAATACGTCGCCAAGATATTGTCCATATTTTATATTTTTAATATCTTATAGGTGCTAAAATAAAATAATTTTAAAGAAATTTATGAAAAAAAATTTTTTATGTGCTTAGATTCAATTTTACAAACCTTTGCTTGGCAGACTTGCTCTTTGCCACTGAGCTATTTCGTTAATTATCCTGACAAGTAATGTTTTTAGGGTGAAGATGAAGCTATTATTAGGTCTTGATAGAGTAGTCTAATTTTTGTAAGTAACTTGTTGTTACCCCTCTACTACTTGATAGTTTCCAAATTATCAATATTGAAAACATGCAAAATATTAATTTAACCTATTATGAAGTTTTTTTGTTAATAAAATATCATGAATAGTTTTCTTATGAATTGCTAAAATTATTATGTTATATATCTTGTGTAGGATAGTAAATAATTATAAATTAACTTTATAAGACAATCTACATTTTAAAACATTAAAGTTTAAA